>APFE030844983.1:26429-40452 GCA_000404065.3 Pinus taeda
GTCTCCTCCATTAGCAAGGATGAGACTATTTCATCAAACTATAAGGCAGTTGCATTGCTACCTATTGCAATAACCAGACTATCCCATGAATCTGGTAGAGAACACAATGAACTAATGCACTTATTTGCATCTGAAATTTTGATATCAATAGACGATAATTGACTTACCACAATATTAAATGCATTCAGATGCTCTTTCACCGAGTCTCCATCTTTCATCCTCAGGTTATACAGCTTTTTCTGTAGGAACAGTTTATTCAGCAGAGACTTAGATTGGTACAAAGTCCCTAACTTGTCCCACAAAGCCTTCATCGTAGCTTCCCCTGATACATTTAGAAATACTGAATCTAAGACACACAATTGTATTGTGCTCTTTACCTTCCAATCCAACTTCTTCCATTCTTCATCAGACACTCCCATTGGTTTAGTACCCAGATCTACCACGATCCATTGATCCTTATCCACCAACATATCCTCCATCTTGAGTTTCCACAACTCAAAAGTCTGACTATTAAATTTCTCAATCTCTATCTTTCCACTACTTGCCATATTCTTTCACCACCAGAATCAATCCCACAGATCTCCCACTAAACGGGGTCTACCACAGGCCCGAGCAAAACCCCTCAGCAACAAAGGCATTCCCTTGAAGCCAAAACAGCTCTGATACCAAATGTTGGTTTTAACCCCACACAGAAATTACCTGCATACGAATTCTAAAACTTAGAAAATAAACAATGCGAGAGCATAACACATAAAACACATATACACAGAGATTTTCCCTTGGATCCCAAAACCGGGACTACCAGCTTGATTTTTTTCATTATATTCCTTTAATGTTACAATACATATTTATACATTCTGAAGCATCTAAATACCATGGACTGAAAAACCATCCCGTCCAAAACTATGGACCGGAAACCATCGTGTCCAAAACCATGTGCGAAAAACACGCACAAAACTATAGGTAGGTCCGCCCAACTTAATATAGGTTCCAAAACCAAAAATTTTCAAGGCGTTGCCCTGGACCCTATAAAGTGGGGTTACCTGCACCCCTCAAAACCCCTGTAACTCCCCCCGCTACGCAATCGGAGAAATGAAGGGGGAGCTCCGCCCTCCCTCTAACCCCTTGGTTAACTACATGGGCTAGTCATGGAAAGAATATAACACAACCCAACAGAAATACAAATGTATGTCATTCCCGTTGGAGGTGTAGATATTGTTTTAGGGATTCAACGATTAAGATAAGTAGGTATACTTTCTACAAACTATAATGAATTGTTCATGATATTTGAAATGGAAGGAATTCAATATGAAATTAAAGGGTTAATATATGGACTTTCTCAAGTCATCAACTCTCATAGAATGGAAAAGATCCTAAAACAACGTAGCAAGGGAGTTTTAGTTAAACTTTATTCTATGGAAGTTAAGTATGAAGATGAAAATATTCCATAGGAATTAGAAGTCATTTTTAGGTCCCTATAATACTCGTGTAACCCCTTATTGTTATTAGTACAGCCCCCTTATTATATTGTTGTGCCCATGTAGTCCCCATATTGTTATTATTGTGTCCCATAGAAGCCCACTATTGTTATTATTGTTACCTTACATTATTATTGTTATGTCGGCTCTATATATAGAAAGGAGGTCTTATCATTTTTACCATCTAAGAATTGTTCATTTGTGTAATGTAAAGGAGGTTTCCCCCTCAAAGATGTTGATTTCTAAGTTTTTGATCTATCTTTTCTATCTTTTTGTGAGTTGGTTCCATAACATTCACCTTGGAAAAGAAGTATAGTATTTTCAAAGAAATTCCTAAAGGTTCACATCCATTTAGAGGTCACAGAAATAACATTGAACTAATACCTAAATGTATCCCTCCTAATAAAATGATTTATCGATATCCTCATTAACAAAAAGGGGATATTTGGAAAATGGTACAAGAAATCCTAGATTGAGGTATGATTCATGTACAAGTTCATTTGAAATTCCTATAATGATGGTGAGGAGCAAAGATGATTCTTCAAGGATATGTCCTAGTATATATATTTTGTACAAATTGGCCACTAAGTATAAATTCGCTAATCTCAACTATTAATGATATTTTACATGAGCTTCATGAAGTGGCTTATTTATGAATATTGATCTTAAATCAAGATACCACTAGCTTAGATTAAGAAAATAATACATTATCAAAATAGTTTTTACAATACATGAAAGGTACAAAAAGTTCTTGGTTATGCCTTTTGGCTTGAATAATTCTCCTTCTATTTTTCCAAGCTGTATCAACAAAAATAAATTGACCCTATATTAGAAAATTTGTGTTGGTTTTATTTGATAATATACTTATCTATAGAAAATCATGGTAAGGCCACATTAAACATGTGGATAAATTTCTACTAAGAATAATCAATTCTATGTAAAAGGATGCAAATGTGACTTTGGTCAACAAGACATAGAGTATTTGTGTCATATTATTTCAAATGAAGGAGTTAAGGTGGACCTTCAAAATATCCAAGAAATTACAAAATGACCTATTCCTAAAAACATCAAAAATCTTAGAATATTGTTGGGACATATAGGATATTATCCTAAATTTGTTAATAATTATGCATGCATTACTGGCCCACACACATCTCCCTTGAAGAAAAATTCATTTGTATGGAATGATGAAATAATTTGGCATTCTCTCTCTTAAAGGGTGCCATAGCTTCTAAACTACTATTTGAAACACCTATTTTTGGTAAAACGTTCATAGTAGAATGTGATGCATAAAAACAAGTGATTGGAGTAGTATTGACACAAGAACAAAGACCATTGGATTTTGAAAGAAACCAATTGAAGTGAAATTTTGGTGAAATATATATATGAGAAATAAATGGAAGCAATTTTACATGTAACAAAAAATGGTGATGGTATCTCATTGGGAGGATATTTAAGATCAAGATATACCATGATATCCTAAAATTCCTTTTGGATAAAATATTTTCATAAGACGAGAAACAAAAATGAAATGATTTGATTTCAAAATAATCTACAAAAAGGGGAAGGGAAGTGTAGTAGAAAACACTCTTTTTTATAATACAAGAAATCTCAACTTTATATTCGATTACAACTTCTAGTACTATGTGGTTATATGAAGCTCATCATGAATGAAAAAATAGTAATAGTACTAAACCAAAAATATAAAGTATAAAGAAAGAGATGAGCTCTATGTAGCATTGAGAGTGGAAGGGAGATATACTTTGGTTAAAAGGTATAACATTATTATGCCTTCAAGAAAGTTTCAACAAATATTAAGAGGCTACCATGACTCTTTGACGGCAGGACATGCAGGGTTCCTTAAAGCATATCACAGGATAAAAAAATGGGGTGGGGGGCAAGGTGGGGAGGATGAAGAAATATATTCAAAAATTTATAATAAAATATGAGAGATAGTAAAATCAGTAGAATCACTTTAGACATTAAACATACGTAATCAAATATGGGAAGATATATAAATGGACTTCATCATGTGGCAACCAAAATTTGAAGATAAGGATGTCATTTTTTGTCCATTGATAGACACAAGGTATGCACATTTTTGTGTATATCAAATTACATATATAATAATCCATGTTGGAGAAGTGTTCATGAAGGATATTCATAGAATTCATAGTTTTCATGAAGTAATAATAAGTGACAAAGATCTAGAATTTTTGGAAAGAATTACGCACAGGGGCTTCACTCAATGAATCTCTGACATATTGTGTGCATTCATGGCATACTAAACAATACCCCTAATTGGACTACATATTGGAAAATACCTCTAAAAATCACATTATTTAATCCCTTACCAATATGAACCCAATACACCTCCCCAATTTAAAGAACCCCTACTTTCACTAGATATTGTAGGTATCCATTTTTCATTACATTTTTTATACCCCTTTATATTGTTTCATTAACTTTGAACTCCATTTTTTATACTTGGTAATATAAAAACCCTTTACCCCCTATATATCCCCCAATATATTAAGTCGAATTTTCCTTATTATATATCCCCCAATATGAACCCACGTGATATGGTATTGCTCCACCAATGAAGCCCCCATGGAATTACATCAGATCAGTGGACCAACAATAGTAATGAGTTCAACATATCACCCACAAATGGCTGGTAATGGAAAGATAGTTAACACATGTTTAGTGAGCTATTTATGATATTACTCTTTAGACAAGCAATATTAATGGTTGAAGTGGCTTCCTTTCGCAGAATGGTGGCTCAATACAACCTATTATACATAAAATGTTCCTATTTGAGACCCTTTATGGATATCTAACACCTAGCATCTCATATTTTTTGCAAGATAAGTCCAAAGTACATGAAACAGATCCACATATGGAGATGACTAAAGAAATATTGACAACTCTTAAGGAAAATTTTCAAATGGTGCAAAACAACATGAAGGATCAAGTAGATCAAAATCAAAGTAAAAAATAATTTGAGGGTGATTGGATATTTTGACGACTATAAACTTAGAAGAAATCTACACTCAAGTAAAAAGAAGAATCATAAATTAGCTCAAAAATTTTATGGACCTTACAATATTATTAACAAGATTGCACAAGTGGCATATGAGTTGTATTTTATTTCTTCTCACATTCTTAATGTTTTTAACATATCTTGTCTAAAAAAGGTTTTGGGACATACAATGCCAAATTACATGAAGAAGGGAAGTTGATTATTGAAGCAATTAACATTATAGATAAATTTTCTCTATCTCTTCAAAATAGAACTATTATGGAGTATCTAATCAAGTGGAAGAATATGCCTCTAGAAGAAACTAGATAGGAAAATTAGCATTTCATGAAGAAACACCCTTAATTACAAATTTTGATGGATTTTTTTTTTTAAGAGGAGATTCATTTTTATAGGTATCATATCTTTTATTGCCATTGGGTTCATCAAAACAGGAGTTTTTTTTCTTGATTTTGGATTATATTCATTTACTTTTGATCATTTTTAAGGTTTTTGGTTCATTAAAACTATGTATTTGTCATTAATCACCATCTCTCCAAGATGGCACTTTAGATACCGTACACGAAGAGTATCACACCAAATGGATTTCTGAATATTTTCTTAAGAAAGTTTGGGTCATTTCAGGCTCTCACTAAGAATTATTTCAAATGGGGATAATAGGTTCCTTAGTATCTTTTGGTCTAGATTGTAGTCAATTATGAACGCCAAGATGACCAAACCAACTTTTTTTCACTCCCCAACCAATGGAAAAGAATAGGTATTCAATGATATAATTGTGTATATTCTAAGAATGTACAAACTCCAAACATCCATGCACATGCGATTAGATGCTTTATTTTGTTCAACATGGCTACAACAAAGCACTTTATAACTCTATTATCCATAACCCTTTTGAGCCATTCTTAGGGATGTCAATATACCCATTACTTCTATGCATTGTTTCATGTTTGGATTGAGGCTAATAGAGTAACCAAATTTGTTGAATGGATGTACCACATACCACTAGTTCATGATATTTTTGAGAAATCCAATGCTATATATAATCAACACCATGATCAAGATTAGGTTCCACACAAGTTTTAGGTGGGAGATAAGGAATTGTTGTCTTTGCAAAAAAAACATCTTATCAACCCATTATAATATCCACTCGTTTCAATATAATCCTTACATCTTCACCAAGGTTGTGGGTGAGAATGATTATAATGTTAAGCATTCCATGCTTCCTTGGATTGCACCCTAGATTTATTGTGAACATGCTTCAACCATATTTTACACCTCTCTTAGACACCTTGAGGTGGCCAAGAACTTGGCCCCTATGAAAATCAATTTTGATTGTATTGAGTAAGGACACTTTTTGATATCATGGACACTAAAATGGTGTCACCATCAAGGAAGCTCCTTCAAAAATATAATTGGCTCATTAGGGGTCATATTTAGTAGAATTTCCCTAGTTTAGTGGAGGAACTTGATGCAATGAAGACCACTAATTCATAAGGGGGGACTATTGATCTAGATGGATATTGGTATGCAAAAGTTGTGGCCCTGAAAAGTTGATCTGTCAATGATCCTTCTCAAGGTCTGCATTCCTTTTGCCACATCATTTCCAAGGGTCAAGAAACTTTTGGACCTTTAGAGATTTTGAATCTTGAGGTATAATATTTTATGTTAAAATATGGGTTTTCCTCTTTCAATGTCTTCTTGGAAATGAGTGTAGTTAGCATGAAAATATCATTAGATAAAATCTACTGCCATTCTACCTAGTTTATAGTTTATAGTATTTTTTCCATTTCATTCATTATTTGAATTCGTGTTTCACTATATTAATGTGATATTTTCAATATCTCTCTTTTTGTTCCCAATTATATTTATGTTTTCAATTTTGTTTCTCTTGTAATACATATTACAAGAGGAAAAAAAGAGTTATTGAAGATGATCATTCAACAAACTGTAGGCATGGTTAAATTCTTCTTTACAAGTAGCATAGAAAATTCCCTATCTTCTCAAGAAACCTTGACCATATCCTAATGTTGCTCCTTGCCCTTGCTAAATTTGCATCATTTAAAATACAAGTAACCACTATGCATGTAGGGCTTGGGTTTCCAATAAATGACATGTATCCCTTACATTTTCAAGTCCTAATAATGTCTAAGAAGAAATGAAACATATTCAATACATTCTAATTTATTAGATGACCTTAATAGGCCTTAAAAAATTTCCAAATTGAGAGCCATTTGGGCAAGGATTTCTAAAAATGACCATTGTTGATTCAACCATTGATCCATAATTCCTGTGAAAGACTTGGGCTAATCACCACCAATAATGATTAAAAACATTTACATAGGAGAAATTACATGAAGGTATTTATGGAGAATATTTTCCATTGCAATGACATTTTGGAAACATTTTGATTGGAAAATGGCAGTAATGGCATGTAGGCCCATTTCTATAAACATTGATAAACATTCACAATGTGTTCTAATAAAAAACGACTAGAACTTTCTTCAACATAGAACCAATTGCCTCTTATAAACATGAGTGTACAATATTGACACTTTGTTATAGCATATTTTCTCAAACTTGATTGAAGATGCACACATTCGCCTAAATTATGAATCCATTTCCCCTGTGCAGACTTTTTCCCAAAAATAACTCTTAGAAACGAATATCTTGAGTTCACACATGACCTTGTTGTTTTTCCATAACATGTATGCATGCAACCCTCCCAACAGAAAATGTTTATATACACCAGTCTCCTAAAAAAACTAGTGTATGTCTTCAAAATGCACCAAAAGGATTTAAATGTGCACATTATTACACATTTTCGGGCAGGATTTATAGGTTTAATTGAGATCCACCTCCTATATACTAAAATCCAATTAACCTAACCAATTTTTTATGGTGTTTATGCGTTCCTAGGGTGGAACAAAATGCAAGCTTGATCAAGTATCCTTTGTTGGTGATTTATCCATTGTTCCTTGTCTGCATTTCCCTTGGCTTTTAAGCCCAATTCACTAATAAGGAAACCCTTGTTTCCTAATCTTCCTATTTCTTTCAATCTTTTAGAAGAGCCTTTCTCTCTATGTCATTAAGAAGTAAAAGACTCCATGGAAGATACCCTCAATGGAATAGGGTGGAGGGACTTGGAGTATGGTTCCTAACAATGCCTTCGGTAAGTACGAGGTGATATCTACACTTTGTATTTCTAACAATTTTCTTTAATATGAAATTTTTTTCTCTTGTTTCCGATTCAGTGTTTTTGTAATATAGTTTTTAATCCAAAGTTATTATGATGATTTTGCTCATTTAAAGAATTCGAGTTTCCTTCAAATATAATGTTGTATTATGCTTGTTGGCTTGTTGTACATAGGCTCTCAAGCGAGGATTTGAAAGAGGATATTTTCCCAATGGATCTTCAACAACCTTCTTTATCTTGGGTAATTCATCTTTCCCTATGTAATAGTTCTTTAATATTTCTCATTGGTTTTCTATTGGTTGAAGTATCTTTAAGTCTTATCTATTATCATATTCAACCCTAACCATAAAATACATGCAACCACTTACATGAAGGGCTTGGGTTTCTTGTAAAGGACATGAAGCCTTCACATTTTCAAACTGTAACAATCTTCCAAGAATATATGAAACAAATTCAATACATTCTAATATAGTAGTTGAGGTTTATAGGCCTTAAACATTTTCCAAATTGAGAGGCATTTGTGCGAGGATTTCCAAAAATGACCTTTGCTCATTCAGCCACTGATCCATAATTCTTGTAAAAAGATTGGACCAATTTTAACCAATAAATGGGAAAACATTTTTATGTATGAGAAAATACATGATGTTATTTATGGATAATATTTACCATTATAATAAATTTGGAAACAATCCAATGGGAAAAGGGCACCAATGGCATGTAAGCCAATTTTAGATACATATTGATAGACATTCACAATGATATGCTAATAATAGATGACTAGAAATTTCTTCCATATAGGACTAATAGACTCTTGACAAAATGAGCGTTCAAGATTAACACTTCAATATACCTCTTTTTAAGAAACAATATTCCAAACAATCATAACAAGTACATGCTCCAATCCTTTAATATGTCAACACACAAAGTTTTGTAGAAATAATCATTAATGTAGAAGTATAATAAGAGGAGGATTACTCACTGGAAAAACATATTTTACTATATGTAGGGAAATGATTAATGCTACCTTGGAATTCATGAGTCAAGGAGGATTAGTAATTGGAGCCCTGAGAGTGGTTGAATGCAAATTACATACACACTTGCATCTTCCATTTCCCCTTCAAATTTGCTAGCATATGTTGTTATGGAATTTAGTAAATACATTGGTCTTCCATAAGACCAAACTTGATCAAATCATGTACCAATTCCAAAGTGAAGTTACAATAAATAGATCTCGCTAAAGATGGTTTGGGCATTAATGATACATAAATCACAAGGATTAAATTAACATGGTCTAGCATTAACATTGGTAACACTAAATGTAAGGATTGACTTTTGTGACACTGTCATGCTATTGATGATACATAAATCACAAGGATCAAATTAACATGGTCTAGCATTAACATTGGTAACACTAAATGTAAAGATTGACTTTTGTGACACTATCATGTCATTAATGATACATAAATCACAAGGATTAAATTAACATGGTCTAGCATTAACATTGGTAACACTAAATGTAAAAATTGATTTTTGTGACACTATCATGCACCACAACTATAGAAGAAATGTATATTACACCCACATTCTCGTACAAATGCTATGCAAAAACAAAAAATATTGTTTAACTATGATTCTCAAAAGAAGAGAAAAGTATGCCAATATTCTTTATTACTTTTAGAATGAAATTTACATTTTTGATTATTACTCCACCCTTGCCATTTTTTAATTATATAGAAGAAATCACAAAATTGTATCTTCTTTTATCTCGACATACTTTTATACCAATATAATAAAATGATATAAATATAATAAAATGATAAATTTAGCATAAGCAAATATTATTGTTGTTTGTATAATACAAATAAATTTATATGCATCAACCAAGTATTAATCATAGAAATCAGAGAATATAAATGACATAAATTAAAAAACAGTGAAAAATATTTTTCACGTGGAAAAAATAAGCCCATTTTATATTATTATTAAATACGTCTTAATAACGAATGCCATATTTATTTATAAAATAACGATAGTTTTAAATAAAGTTGATATGTCATATTTATAAAATACTGATAATGATAATAGTGACAGAAAATTCTGCTCGGGAAATTTGTAATATTGTCTACGTAATCATTAAATATAAAATGAATGAGAACCAAAGGATAATATTCACCGACTCAACTATGCAAGTTCACCAATGCAAAAATATCTCAGGAAAATCTTAACCTTCAATATGGACGCTCGATTCACTTGGGTGGGGGTGGTTGCGTGTTGGCTAGCATATGCGTTTGTATATGCTGCATATGATGCTGTTTCTATCCTATAACGTGGCCAACTCTACCGGCTATATATACATTGTATATCCCCCCATACCTAGTACACCTCGATAGATAGATAACTAGCTGCTGTTTTCTCTAACATTTGTTATTCAAGCCTGTGCGTGTTGGGGGATTCGAATCCAGTCGCCGCATATATAATCGGTGTGTCTTTTTGTGTGTATAAGCATGTCTGAGGGACAGCGTCACCACCTCTTCAACCGCAAAAAGGAGGAGGACAACGATAACGTTAACATTAATTCTGGCTTTGCTGACCAGGGCTCTGATTACCGGGCTGGCTCTGGTGATAACGCTGGCTCTGGTTATAACGCCGACACTGGTTATAAGGCCGATTACGGCAATGATGGTCAGCAAGGTCAATCACAGAACTATGGGGGAGCCCAAAAGGAAGTGAAACACGACCAGCGCAAGGAGCACGGCGGGGAGCTCGGAACCATGGCTGCTGGAGGCTATGCACTGGTATGCTATCTTCTACTATATACACATTGAGTATATATTTCTCATGATGTGTTATATATGCAATGAATGTGTATTTCTCATGTTCTGCTGTATATACAATGAGTATATGTTTGTCTTTTTTTGGAATGGATTTAATTGATGTGTTAGAATTGAATTGGTTGTTGTGATACATTTAGTATGAGAAGCAAGAGGCAAAAAAGGATCCTGAGAATGCTAGGAGGCCCAAGACAGAGGAGGAGGTCGCTGGTGCGGGCGCTGTGGGCACCGGTGGGTACGCGTTCCACGAGCGCCACGAGAAGAAACAAGACGAGAAAACCGAGGAAGCCGAGGGTGGCCGCAAGAATCGCCACAATCTCTTCTGAATTTGGCCATGCTTCTCTAATGGTGGACTTTTGGAGCAGAAGCCAATTATAGCAGTAGGCTATTACTATGTCAGTGTTAAGTAGTAATGAAGTTATGTAATTTTTTTCATTGGAGTTGTTACAGTAAGGTAGTTAGGTGTTGTTGTTACTTGAGTTAAGGTATTAGGTGTTGTTGTTAATTGAGTTACAGTTCAGTTGAATTTGTGATATGTGTCTTTGTATATGAGGGAATACAAACTATAATGAATTGTTCATGATATTTGAAATATAAGGAATTCAATATGAACTTGAAGGGTTAATATATGGATTTTTTCAAGTAATGGGTTAATATATGGACTTTCTCAAATTATTAATTTTTATTGAATGGAAAATATCCTAAAACAATATAGTAAGAGATTTTTGGTTAAACTTTATTCTACTGAAGTTAAGTCTAAAGATGAAAATATTTCCTAAGAATTAAAAGTCATCTTGGAAAAAAACTATAGTGTTTTTGAAGAAATTCATAAAGGTCTACATCCATATAGAGTTCATAGAAATAATATTAAACAAATACCTAAATGTATATGTTCTAATAAAATGATTTATCGATATCTTCATTAACAAAAAGGGGATATTTGGAAAATAGTACAAGAAATGCTAAAGAAATGCTAAATTGAGGTATGATTCAATCTAGTACAAGTTCATTTGAAATTCCAATATTGATGGTGAGGAAGAAAGATGATTCTTCAAGGATGTGTCTTAATTATAGGGATATATACAAATTGACTTCTAAGTATAAATTCGCTAATCTCAGCTATTAAAGATAATTTACATGCGCTTCTTAAAGTGGATTATTTATGAATATTGATCTTAAATCAAGTTGCTCCTCGATTACAATAAGGAAATAATACATTATAAAAATAGATTTTACAAGACATGAAAGGTACGAAAATTCTTGGTCATGCCTTTTTGGCTTGAATAATGCTCCTTCTACTTTTCCAAGCTATATGAACAAAAAAAATTGACTCTATATTAGAAAATTTGTGTTGTTTTTATTTGATAGTATACTTATCCATAGAAAATCATGGGAAGGCTACATTAAACATGTGGATAAATTTCTACTGAGAATAATCAATTGTACGTAAAAGGATGCAAATGTGATTTTGGTCAACAAGGCATAGAGTATTTGGGTCATATTATTTCAAATGGAGTTTAAGGTGGACCCTCAAGAGATTGAAGAAATTACAAAATAACCTATTCCTAAGAACATCAAGAGTCTTAGAATATCTTTGGGACTTATAGGATATTATCATAAATTTGTTAATAATTATGTTTTCATTATCGACCCACACACATATCCCTTGAATAATAATTCATTTGTATGGAATGATGAACAACTTTGGAATTCTCTCTCTTAAAGCATGCCTTGGCTTCTAAACTAGTATTGGAAACACCTATTTTTGGTAAAACATTCATAGGGTAATGTGGTGCATCAAGACAAGTGATTGGAGTAGTATTGATACAAGAACAAAGACCACTGGATTTTGAAAGAAACCAATTGAAGGGAAAAAATTGGTGAAATCTATATATGAGAAATAAATGGAAGCAATTTTACATGTAATAAAAAAATGGTGATGGTATCTCATTGGGAGGAACTTTAAGGTCAATATATACCATGATATCCTAAAATTCCTTTTGGAGAAAATATTGTAATAAGACAAGCAACCAAAATGAAATGGTTTGATTTCAAAATAATCCACAAAAAGGGGAAGGGAAGTGTAATAGAAAATACTCTTTTTAGAATACAAGAAGCCCCAAATTTATATTCTATTACATATTCTAGTCATATGTGGTTAGATGAAGCTCGTCGTTAAAGAAAAAATAACAATAGTACTAAACCAAAAATCCAAAGTATAAAGAAAGAGATGAACTCTATGTAACATTGAGAGTGGAGAGGAGATATACTTTGGTACAAGGGTAGACAATTTTTATGCCATCAAGCAAGTTGAAGCAACAAATATAAACGTGGTCCTATGACTCTTTGATGGCAGGACATGCGGGGTTCCTTGAAACATATCACATGATAAAAATAAAAAGGGGTGGGAGGAGAATGAAGAAATATATTCAAAAATTTATAATAAAATATGGAAGATAGTAAAATTTGTAGAATAATTCAGCCATTAAACGTATGTAATAAAATATGGGAAGATATATAAATGGACTTCATCATGGGGTTAACGAAATTTGAAGATAAAGATGCCATTTTTTTCATTGATAGACACAAAGTATGCACATTTTTGTGTAGATCAAATTACATATATAATAATCCATGTTGTAGAAGTGTTCATGAAGGATATTCATAGACTTCATGGCTTTCCTAAAGTCATAGTAAGTGACAAATATCCAAAATTCATGGGAAATTTTTGGGAATAATTACGTAATATTAGTGGACCAACAATAGCTATGAGTTCAACATATCGTCCACAAATGGATGGTTAAGGAAAAATGGTTAACACATGTTTAGTGAGATATTTATGATATTATTCTTTAGACAAGCAATATCAATGGTTGAAGTGGCTTCCTTTCGCAGAATGGTGGTTCAATACTACCTATCACACATCTGTTAAAATATTCCTATTTGAAACCCTTTATGGATATCTAACTCCTAGTATCTCATATTTTTTGCAAGATAAGTCAAAAGTACATGAAATAGATCCACATATGGAGATGACTAAAGAAATTTTGACAATTATTAAGGAAAATTTTCAAATGGTGCAAAACAACATGAAGCATCAAGTAGATCAACATCAAAAGAAAAAATAATTTGAGGAGGGTGATTGGATATTTTGGAGACTATGAACTTTGAAGCAATCTACACTCAAGTAGAAAGAAGAATCATAAATTAGCTCCAAAATTTTATGGACCCCACGAGATTATTCACAAGATTGGACAAGTGGCATATGAATTATATTTTATTTCTTCTTGCATTCATAAGTTTTTTAACATATCTTGCCTAAAAAGGGTTTTGGGACAAACTATTCCAATGTGAACGGAACTTCCAAAACTACATGAAGAAGGGAAGCTTATTCTTGAACCAAAAAACATTATAGATCATGGTCTCTATCTCTTTAGAATAGAACTATTATGGAGTATCTAATCAACTCAAAGAATATGCA
>APFE030844986.1:11964-40726 GCA_000404065.3 Pinus taeda
CTAGTACAACATCAGCACCTCCCATTGGAATGGAAAGCATTAGGCTAGTCAATACATATTCTCCCATGGATAGCTTGATATTATGGCACTTTCTAGAGCAATTTATTGTTCCTCCATTTGTAAGCATCACTTGACACTCTGGCGTTGGATATAGGAAGCAATTCAATTCTTTTGCTACCTTACAATGAATAAAATTGTGGGTACTTCCTGAATCAATCGATACTATTACCTGTTTCTTCTTGATTTTTCCTTCTATCTTGATGGTTTGAGGAGTGATAATTCCAGCTAATGCATTACAAGATATGGTCAGATTCATTTCTTCTTTATCTAGACTTTGTTCCTAGAGTATATCCTTTTCTTTTGACATTTCTTGCTCATTTTCTTCTTCCTCTTCACAATCTGTGTAGAATATTGTTTTTTCAGCACACTTATGACCTTTAATGTATTTGCTATCACAACTGTAACAAAGCCCTTTTGCACTTTTTTCTTCCAATTGTTGTGGTGTCAACCTTATAGGTTGTGGAAGACTAGGGGCAACAACACTTCCATCTTTATATTTGTGAGTGGTATGCTTCCTGGTTGCCATAATTTTTCTTTCCATTTTTCTTGTTAACCTGAATGCTTTCTCTAATGAATCGGGTTCTCAAAGGCGAACATCATGTTGGATATTATCCTTTAAATTCCCTCTTAACACATCAATCCTATGCTCCTCTGGAATATTTTTTACCCTTATGTTCAATTTTTGGAACTCCTCAATGTGCTCCATTATTGAACCATTTTGTTTGAGACTTATCAATTGGCTAAAAAAAGTGTTGCTTTTTGTATCCTCATAATGTGCTGTCAATTCTTCTGTAAAAATTGTCCAAGTGATAATTTTTTTACGAGAGCAAAGCCATTGATACCATACAAACTGATTTGGTTCCAAATATAAAGTTGCAATACGCACCTTTTGCGTGTCTTGCACATTATTGAGATCGAAAAATTGCTCCATCTGTAATATCCATGTTGCGGGATCCTTGCCATCAAACTTCCTCATATCAATTTTTGGAATATGGTGGGTCTTCAATCCAACATTAGAGCCTATGGAATCATGATTAACATTTCTTTTTTTCTCATCATGAGTTTCCTTTACTACCCTTTCAGCATTAGTGACCATTTCTTGTAGCAAATTATTCAAATTTATCTTCAGTTCTTCCATCTTATCATCCATGCCATCCATTTCAGCGTCCATGCCATTCATCTTAGCATCCATGCCATTCATGCTAGCTTCCATGCCATCCATCTTAGCTTCTATGCCTTTCTTTAAACAATGCATCTTAGCTTCTACACCTTTCTTTAAAACATCCATCTTACCTTCTACATCGTTCTTTAGGCCATGCATCGTAGATTTTGTTACTTTTTGTGTAAGTGACACTTGTTGCACTTGGTCTCGTAATTTTGATATATCATGTTGCATTTCTTCTTCTTCTTCATGAGTCATGCTAGAGCTTTCAGGTTCCTTACTAGGTGTTTGCATTTTCTTTCTTAGGGGCATCAATTACCGATAATAATTCTTTACTATGCCCTTTGAATTCCTTCAAACTAATTTTTCAAACCAAGGTTGTGAAAAAATTTAAAAAAAAAAACTACACACATTTTTTCACTTTGTAGGAGCTTGATATTGAATCTAATGTATCTCTGTAATTTCAGATCATCCAGTTCTAAAATTGTAATCTTCAGTAGCCCTTTGCGTCGTCTTTCCAATGCCACCAGTCTGATCCAAATTGGATTCTCCAAGGAAGAGTTATGCACAATCTCCCAAGATGACCTAATTATAGACCTTTCCAGAATAGAAAACGTGTATGAAGTGCTACGTGTCATTGTTTCGACCTTTGGATTTGAAACATATATACAAGAAACTACAGTCTGTCCTCTTTCTATACCTTCTTTCAAAATTTAAATATGATACTCAGAGAGAAGGTTATGATGATTTTCCCTAGGTCACCTGTTTAAAATGTAATTTAGGAGTCTGCAAAAAGACCAACTTCCTCAGATCATATCTCCACAAATATAGCGCGAAAAGCTCTGAAATTCAGACTCGAGGTTCAATGCGATTTCGTCTCAAATGGTTTTTTTGTTTCGCTTCTGAAACGTCGCAGAAAATAAAGTTATAGCGAAAATTCCACGATTACCTATTCGGAGCAGCAAAACCCTAGAATCCAAAGCTCTGATACCAAATGTTATGAAACCAGCTCACAAAACATAGAAAAGATAGATCAAAGCCTTAGAATTCAGCCTCTTTGAGGGGACAACCTCCTTTACATTACATAAATGAAAAATTCTTGGATGATTCAAATGAAAAAACCTCCTTTCTATATATAGGAGTCTAAGGGGTCACAATATAACCAAGTTGACCTAGGAATAATAATATAAAGGCACAAAAATAAAAATAGAGGGATTCTATGGGGCACAGTTATAACAATATGGGGACAATAGGGGAACAACAATAAGGAATACAATTACAATATTAATGGGGGCATCACTAGTATTATAGGGACCTAACAATTAGCCTACTTTGAGAGATTGGAGAGTTTCATCAAAGAGACTGCCTTTGAATTTTCACAGGCTCTGAATGAGAAATATTCAAAGGTTAGAGGTTATAGAATTTCTATTATAGAGGACATAATTGTTGGGGTAATGGGTTTACCTCAAACATGGACACGCTAGTCTTCTAGTAAAATAAGAGTCCCAATAACCAAATCAATACTTTTGCAACTAGGAGAGAAAGTAAGGAACAATGGAAGTTGTATTGATAGAACATCTCTTCCTCATCCTTTGGATGATGTGGTTTTATTCATCCAAAATTTTATCACCTATGAGAGACACTTTGGGAAATTATTTCATTATCATTTTTATTTATTATATCATATTCGTAGTGGATAGTTAATAAGTTTTCTCTATTATATATTGACGTATTTACAACAAATGGAAGAGGCGGTGTGTATGGAAAAACGTCCAAAGACTTGTTTAACAAACCATGCATTAATTAAGTTGATCATAATTCATTCACTACAATAGCATGGAAGCAAATTGATTGGTTTGCAAGAAGGGTCACATATACTAGCTCCTGAGATAGAGGAGAGTGTTGAGACAACACCATAAAAAGAGTAGTTACACCTCCTAGACAAATCAGAAGGACTACACCTCTTATAACTCCTCGTAGAAACCCTAAAAGATTGATTTCCATAAGAATATATGTTGGTAAATGTGCTAAAGGAAAAATTGAATGCATTGAAGAACCTATGGATGTATCCATTTGATGGTCTAAGAGCATCAATTATGGATTCCCTATTGAAGAAGAAGGGCCTAAAGCAGAGATTGTTGAAAAAGGGGCACCCATGATAGTATTATTTGAAGTAGGGATTCCTAAAACATAAACACATGGGAAATTGAAGGAAGCATCTAAAACATCAACGCCTTAGTAAATAGGGATGAAAAAAAGGTCACTGAAGGAGTTGTTAGGTGGAAAAAAAATCCTAAGAAGAGAGTGGGGATAATTGTTACACCATTGCTAACCCAATACCTGAGGAATGTACTATTACAATGGAACCAAAGGGATCTAAGGGACAACAAAATGAAGAGAAATAATAATAATATGTAAAAGAATACACCCTGTTACCAGAGGTCCATGTTGCTTCATCAAATTTAAAGGAACTTGAGGAACAATAGAAAAATGAAGAGATCAAAAAGGAACATGAAGGTGTCTCTTTACCAGGTAACCTTGAAACTGGCCTCTTATCTATAAATTTAAGGAGGAAAATGAAAATTTAAGGAAGAAAATTTCCATGGTTGATGTGTAGCTTCAGTTTAGGAAAAAAATTGGACCGAAAACCCTAGCATAGGTGGTATAAATAATGTCACTTGATGATACATCAATAAGATTGTGTGAAGGGTGTAAACAAGTGCTTGAGGAAGTAGGTTATGAAGGGCGAACCATTATCTCAGTTGGAATCCAATTTAAAGAGAAAGATTAATAATTCCTAACTGTTATTCCATAAGAACTTGTTGAAGATGTTTCTATTACACAAGAACCAACTGTTGAAGTAGAGAAGGATGGAGAAAAGAAATATGCTATTCCAAAATAACCTATTTACGATGTTGCTATTACATAAGAACCAGTAGCTGAAATAGAGAAAACTAAAATAAAATTGGCCATTGCTCAACAAGTACTTACCAACGATGCTACTATTACATAAGAACCAACAACTGAAATAGTACAGTAGGAGGAGAAACGGAATGAAGAGGCATTGCATAAAGTTGTTGAATATGTTGATATGGCAGTAACAAAAACAACTTATTAAAATTTGAAGAGTCATTGAAGTCAACATTTTTGCTTGAAGAATTAGAGAAATGGAGTAAGTTAGCAATTTTGCTGAAGGATGAAGTTATTCCTCTGAAACAGTATAAGGAAATTTTTTATGATCTTAAGAGGGCATGTGATGAAAATCTAAAATTTTAGGACTTGGTAAAAATTAAAAAGAAAGGAAGCAAGCATCATTATAAGTAGAATAATTGCAAGGGGAAGTACAACTATTACAGTAGGAAAAGGAGTCAATCTACGAACTTGTTGAAAATATATTGATTTGCACACATCCTTCTCTATCCTATCCCCTCTTTCTAAAAGATAAATGATTCATTTTTCAATTAACAACCCTAAAGGAGAAATGACCATATGAAATGAATGAGGATCAAGACTTTTTATAAATTTTCCTAAAGGCTACTTTTCCAGAACAACATTTATTGTGCGAACTATACTTGCATGATTGTCCTTGCTTTGGAGAAAGAACCCTCAACATCACACCATACATTGGGGATGTTTATTTGAGATCCTTTGTGTCCTGTGTGCAAAATCAAGTCATTTGGAAGGTTTCCTATGATACTATAAAAAATAATGAAGGAAAGGTGAAATTGTTTATCAGAGATGAACCTAGACCTACAAAAAGAGTCTTTGTAGTGTATAATAGAATATGGCAAAATCTAGACACCAAGAAGATGCTAATGGAATTCAGGAAGATAGTTTTGGAACGTTGTCTTAGAAATATCAAAGGGATGAAACAGATTATATTAGAATGGAATATGGTTATATGGGATGCTTGCAGGAAGGCATTGAAGGATGAGGGCCTTTATTGCTTTCAAAATTTCATAGAGGCACTCTCCAGGGTTTCTCAGTATGCAGAATGCATCAAAAGAAGTGGGCCTGGTTGGCTTGGACTTAGGTTAAAATTTCCTCTTATTTGGTTCCCTGCCTATTAGTATCAACACCCATATCGTCTCATGATAAAATGATGGAAATGGAATTGATAATTTTTTGAGGCTATAGAGCAGATTCAGAGGATATTGCAGGAGCTTACAATTTTTCAAAATTTCATTCTCAGCACATCATAAATTAGTTATAAGGGTCTACATCAGGACATCCAAATCCTTAATTTGGGGGGAGATGTTTGGTCGTGGAATTGGCATGTTTTTTCATCAACTTTCCTATCCTTTCATTACCCTTTTTGACTCTCAAGACCATACTTTATCACTGTAACAACCACTATCAAGCTAAGTATGTCTCCTTTTATATGTCATCTTTATGATCTAATTATGCTTGTAATTTGGCATGAGAACTAGTGATTTAAGTTATTTTTATCATAAAATTGAAAAATAGGTTGTTTCAAGGTATGTGGTATGTTGAGATGTTGTTACATAATTACTCTTTCTAGTTTTGTCTCTCCAAGGACGGGAGAAGCACCCATTGAATGTTTTTTATTCATGCGAGATTTATTTTGGACATGTTTATCTCCTATAATTAGTAATGAAGACTGATATGGAAAGGTATTTGGTAAAAGTTTCTTCAACCACTAAAGGATATATTCATGGACAACGTAGTTGAAGAAGTTAGGATTTTCCATAGATGAATTATTGTAATTTGGAAAAGGTGTTACAACTTTGGCCAAACCATGGAAATTGTTATTAAAATGCTAATATGTATTCTCAATTTAGATCACATGAGAATCAAGATATTCTCATGATGATTGTATCTTTATAGTATGAAATTATAAAAAAGTGTGTTTTCTCTACCAATGAGTAGAAATATACACATGTAGGTATACATCGAAAGAATGGAGGGGAGAGAGGGAAAGAAATAGCATTGTAATCATGTATGTTTCATTAATGAAACTATCAATAATTCATGGAAACATACCTTTATGTTGTGTGTTGTTTAGTGTAGCATCCCCTACTGGAAGGGCACTCCTTAGCAGGGATCACTACTTAGGAAGGTACTGTAGAAATTTGATTTTATTTTCTCTCAGTTATGATTCATGTATGATTGTTTTTACTGTTATTATTAATTTTGTTCATGCTTTAATGGTTTCCTGATTGTAACCACTGCCTTGTGCAATAACATAGGTGCTAGACTAGTCCCTTTGTTAATGTGACAATTATTTAATCCATGTTACATTTTGGTGGTGTGTTTTTTTTGGTGAATGTGAGTTTTAGTATTTACTTGAGTGAATGGCTTCTAGGAGTGATGTTTCTTTCTAAATAAGAATGATTATGTGACAAAGTATTTTATTATACAATGTGTGTTTATTTCCTGAAATTGTGAGCGAGGTTTCAAAGTGTAACAATCAGTGTGTTGGATTTTTTAGAGAGTCATTACAACAATTGGATTTTAGATTCATTAGGGCTAGGAACCATTTGTCCTTTCATATACTTTGTGTAATAGCCTTGAAATAAAAATGCCTACCTAGATTGACAATTAATATGAGAGTGAGATATGTGTTGCTTTGAATTAAAAGAACAATTCTTCCACCCAACAACTACCATGAAAAAGGGATAGAATTCCTTGATGAGGTCACGGAGAGAAGGACGTTGGAATGGAAAATAAAACCCATATATGTAAGTTGATCACAATTATTTAGGCCAAGATAATTTTCAAGTTAACAATAGTGTTGAAGTTAATAGTAGAAATAGTTCGTTGGAATACCCAATCGTGAAACAAATTCAAGATCTATTTTTGGAAGATATTTTAGGGTTAACTCCACACAAAGAAGTATAATTTTCCATTAAGATTTTATATGTACATCACTAGTATCCAAAGCTTTATATAGGATTGGAACTTTGAAATGGATAGTGTTGAAGCTACAACATGAAGAAATGTTGGACAAGGGCTACATTAGGTGGAGTGTATCACCAGGGGGAGCATCAATCTTGTTTGTGAAAAAAAAGGATGGCACACTTAGGTTGTGCATAAACAACAGGTGGCTTAACAAAGTCACCATCAAGAATAGATATCCTTTTGTTGTGAATTGATGATTTGTTTAATCAATTGTAGGGAGAATCAATATTCTCAATGATTTATTTAAGGTATGGGTAACATTTATGAGACAATGTTTAGGACAAGGTATGAGAATTATGAATTTATGGTAGTGCCCTTTGGGCTTACTAATGCACTAGCTATTTTTATGTGCTTGATGAACAATGTGTTGGGTCCTTATTTGGAAAATTTTGTGGTGGAGTTTATATGATAACATCTTGGTTTACTTAAAAACCAAGGAGAAGCATGAAGAACAATTAGCTGTAGTGTTACATTTGTTGAGGGAGCGCAATCTTTATACAAAGCTTAGGAAGTGTGACATGCCACCTCAAAGGAAGGTGTGATAGTTGATCCACATAAGATCCAACACCACAAAATGTGTTTGAAGTCAGATCATTTATGGGACTTGTAGATTACTACAAGAAATTTAGTAAAAAAATTGTCAAAGATTTGTTATCCAATTACAACATTACAAAAGAAAGGGTGAAATTTTGAGTGGACAGTGGAGTGTGTTGCAAGATTTGAGTAGCTGAAATACTTGTTAGCCCATGCACCAGTGCTTAGAATAACATACCTACATAAATACTTTTTAGTATGCACATATGCCTACAAGGAAGGACTTGGAGGAGTCTTGATGCAGGATGGCCAAGTGGTATGCTATGAGTCAAGGAAGTTGAATGAACACAAGAAAAATTATGTGACTTAGAAATTAGAGTTGGCTACCAACATTCATGTATTGAAGATGTGGGGGCATTATCTCTTGGAAGGAAATTCACTTTGATGACTGATCATGGAGGGTTGAAGTATTTATTTGATCATCCAAAACTATAATCTGGGAATGCTAGATGGTTGGCCATAATTAGTGAGTTTTACTTTGAGATCAAATACATTAAAGGAATGGAAAATAAAATTGTTGATGCACTCAGTAGGGGGTTGAAATTATGCCATATACTAGGCATAAGTTTCTATGGAATTGATCTCCAAGATAGAATTAAAAAAATATGGCAACAAGATATTAAATATCAATAATTAAAAGAAGAGTTGCAACAAGATCCATAAGGTGAGAGAATAAGAATTTATCCCTATAAAAAGATGGGATGTTATGGTTTAAAGGTCGCATATACATCCCTTGCGATAAAAAATCAAGGAAACTCACATTGAATGAGTTTCACCAAAATCCTTATTCTGGTCACCTAGGTTGCCAAAAGATGATAACAACCATTAAGAAATTTTATTATTCTCTAGGAATGAAGAAAGAGGTGGATGATTTTATTTATAAATGCACTGAATGTGAGTAAGTAAAGGTTGAATGTAGGAATTTAGTGAGTTTTCAACAACCAATCCCCATTTTGGAATGGAAATGGGAAGTGATTTCAATGGATTTTTTTTCAAGATTTCCAAGGACAACTAGGAAAAATAATTCCATCGTGTTTGTGGTTGAAAAACTGAGCAAGGAATCTCACTCTGTGGCTATAAAATCCACTTATATAGTGAGTGATGTTGCTTGATTTTTTATAAAATAGGTCCTTAGGTTGCAGAGAGTACCCAAGAAAATTATTTGATACCAAAATGCATATTTTACTTAAAATATTTTGAACAAATTGTATTTTGGCCTAGGGATACAATTGACATTTAGTACAACATACCATCCACAAATAGATGGGTATAAAAAGATGAAAAATAGGTTAGTAGATGAAATTATTATAATGTAATTTATTCACCAACTAAGGAAGTGGGAGAAATTTCTTCCACTAGTAGAGATCACCTACAACAACAGGTATCAAGAATCCTTGGAAATGGGTCCATATGAGATTCTTTATGGGCGAAGGTGTAATACTCCTATAAGATAGAGTGATGTAATGAATAGGGTCCTCATTTGGCCTGATATGATTAGGGAAAAGGAGAAATAAATAACGACCATTGGCCAAAATTTAAAGGTGATTGAAGATAGGAAGAAAAGCTATGTAGACCAGCATAGAGTGCATAAGGAATTTAAGTAGGAGATCATGTTTATCTACAAGTTATACCCAAAAGGAGAACTCTAAAATTGGGTCATGTGCTAAGTTGGCAACACGATTTTGTGGTTCATTTCAAGTTCTTGAAATTCTAGGGTTAGTAGCTTATAGGTTGGCATTACCACCAATAGTAAAATTTCATAATGTTTTTCATGCTTCTTTACTCAAAAAATATGTATAGGATGTTAATCATGTGATTGAATGGTCAATGTTATAGGAAGAAACAAAGGGAGAATTCCAGCTAAAACCTTAATGCATCCTATATCTGAGGCATCTGTTGCTTTGAAATCAAGTAATCAAGAAATTCAAGGTGTAGTGGAGGCACTTTGGACTTGAGGAAGCCACATGGGATATGGTTGATCATATGAATGAAACATATCCATTTTTTTTGTTGGTTAAGAAAATGTCAATAATTTGGATATGATTGTACATAGCTATGCATATAAAGCTCATAGCGATTTTGTTATTAGGTTAAAGCATGTTTTTAAATCTATTTGGATATAGAACATTGAGGATAGTGTTCCTCCAATGGGGTGGGGTTCATGACAACACCTTATTGTTAAATCCCCTCTCGTAAATATTATAATTAATTGTAGATGATTGTACAAAGTGATGTATATAAATCTCATACTAATTTTCTTCTATGTTTAAAGCATGTTTTTAAATGTGTCCGAGTATGGAACATCAAGGACAATGTTCCTTTAATTGGGTGGGGTTTTTGGCAACCCCTTTTCGTTAAATCCCCTCTTGTATATATTGTAATTAATTGTAGATGATTGTATATAGATATGTATATAATTGTCATAGTTATTTTGTTCTTAGTTTGAAGAATGTTTTTAAATGTGTTTGGATATAGAACACCGAGGAAAATGTTCCTCCAATGGGGTGGGGCTTGTGAAAATCCATTTTGGTCAAATCCCCTTTTGTAAATATTATAATTAATTGTAGATGATTTTGCAAAGTATGTACATAAATATCATAGTGATTTTCTTCTTAGATTAAAGCATGTTTTTAAATTTGTTCATATATAGAACACCAAGGATAGTTTTCCTCCAATGGGGTAGGGTTTGTGATCACCCATTTTGTTAAATCCCCTCTTTTAAATATTGTGATTAATTGTTATAATTAAATATGTAAGGTTTGGGATACATACTTAGATATTTGGGGAGGAAATCATTAGGAAATTGGATGAGATAAACATTAATGCAAGTTATGGGGCTAACTATTTTGCTTTAATGGGTTGAATGCATGAAAGGGGAAGAAGTGTATGCGATTCCCTAAGAGGGAGGATGAGCCCATACCCCTCTTGCGACAAGCCAACTAGGAAGAGAGGATTGTGCATTAATACGAAGAGACATCATTAACAAAGGAGGTTTTTTGGGAAATTTAAGGAAGCTTGATCATTAAATAGCATCATGACCAACCCATATTGAGGGTGTTTGTAATAAAGAGGAAAAAATGATTTAGAATATGGTATAGTTGTTTGATTTGTGGGGACCAACAAAATCATTGGCTAGAACATTTTTCATTGTTGAAGAAGGCCATGAACACATGCCACCATGAAAATGGTTAGAATGATCATCATGGTGAAGGTGACAGGAGATCCCCCATGGATGATTACATGATGTGGCTAGGAAAGGTATAAGAGGAGGATTCAAATGGAAAAAACAAGGTTTCACGGTGTTTTAATAGGAGACTTAGCATGAGATAGTAAGAATTGATGAGGTGTGAACATAGAGAAAATACATAGAGTGATAGACCTAGTGAAAAAAAAAAGAGAAGAGACTCCTAGAGGAAGTGCAAGAAGAATTCTTGGTGTGTAAGCAATGACCTACTCAAGAATTGGAGTAGCACATTGCACCATAGAGTGGATAGTGGAAGAGAAGATAAGATAATTGGCAAAATGACTAGGATCAACTCATTTATGGTTGTGAGCACTAGAAGAGCATGGTGGGCATCTCTAAGGTAAAGGACCTATGTTCTCTAGAATCCTCATTAGGTGGAGGCCATGTTACTTTAGATTCTTGGTTATAGACTTCCTATGATACCTTCCTTTTCCTGGTGTAGGCTTGAGAATGAATTTAGTGAGCTATGGATTCTTGGTTTAGGGTGGAGCCACTAAATGTATTTTTTCCTAGTTATTCTTAGTGAAATCTAAACTCCCAATTTTTGGTGGAGCTACTATGGGAATTTATATAAGGGTGGAGGTGGGAAAACCTTTGGATTCCCTTGATTAACTGAAGGGTGGAGATGGCATAGTATTTGTATTTTCTTAATTAGGTGGTGGGTGGACATGGAATGATCTCCATATTCACTGTTTAGTTGACGCCATTGGTAATTTCATTTGAGAAGTCCTCTTTGAGCTTTGAATCTATGTCCATGGTGATTAGCTACAAGAAAGGTTGTAGTGTAATCCAATATAAGGTTGGATGGAGAGTTGAAGCCCCAATCTCAGTTGCCAAACTTTACATCATATGATAAGTTCTTATCTTGAAATATGTGTATGTGTTTGATTTGTAAATGTTCATGGTGTTATCCAAGTGTTTATACTAATGCTGAGGAATGTGACTCCTTGCATGGATGGTTTAATTCATGTGTGGTTGATGTAGAATGACTAATTTTTGTGACTATCTATGAGCTTAAATTTAGACAAATTAACATTGTATAAGAGATGGGTGAGTTATGTTGTTTGATTTAATTCTTACATTAAAATAATTTATAATAACAAGCCCTATAGTATGGAATTGTTTGTAGAGAGCATGTATTTATTGTTTGTACATATATATATGGTTGTATTGGCTAGGATAGCTTGAATCCCATTTAATCTTGGGAGAGGCAGTGTAGATATTTAAATTCCAAAGGGGAAGTCCTTTATGGGTTAATAATATATTCACATATACATATTATAAGCTTAGGAGAGGTAGGCTTGGCCGAGTGTCGAGAGTCCTCGGCGAAGTCCCACCTAACTATATATGTACTCAAGTGTAAGTTGAGGAGGGATGGCCTTGTTGACTATGTCATAAGATATATATATGTATAGGCTATAAGGTCAGTGAGTGCGTGAATGGATAATTACCAAAGATGCATGTGTGTGTGTGTGTGTAACACAACAACATGATTGACGAACCGAGAGACGTAGATATCTATAGTGAGAGATGGTAATGTTATCGTCTCATCCCTTGGGGTCTCAAAACCTGAGGGTATTATACGTCACAAGAATTTCATATTGAAAATGGGTGAGGTTCGATGGAGGGTGAGATAGAGGAATTCACGATAAAAACCATCAAGGGATCCATCTTGGGCCTTGAGGTTGTGGGGAGGTTCCCAATTCAAGCAAACATGAATTAATTAAATCGACAGTGGGAAAACCGCACATGTAGGCCTTAAGGCCGAAAAACAATGGAGGGACCAAATCATTTATAATGCGAAAGAGTGAATTTATGCCAAATGTAAAGACAACTGGGACCTAGGCCATATGGCTTTATGACATGGCTTAGAGCTTGAATGTTGCCATTGTCGCATTCCACATGGAAGCTAGATTAGGCCACATAGGAGGGTTTAAAGGGCTAGAATGAAGGGACCTATGGCACTCCCAAAGGAGGCCATGTGGAAGAGATGATGTCGAGTGACATCATCTCAAACCTTGCGGCCTCAAGACCTCAGGAGGTTTGTGGAGATAACATAGCATGCCAAAGAATAATCTCTATGGAAGGAAGACATGAGGCATTTCCATTAGTTTTTATCCATCTTGTCCCATGATGGTGGAGATTTGGCATGAATGGGGCCAATATTGATTAGGGTTGATGGATGAAGAAATTCATGCAGACAACTAATGTCAATTTTTCCATCATTCCCAAGGGTTCAACACCTAGTTAATTCACATAGTGTGCTTAGTATAAGAAGGTCAACATCTCCTATAATTGAGAAAAGGCTAACATACATGGTAAAAGGGGTGGTTCGATGGGACAATGAGATAGTGAGGTGGAAATGCCACATGTGAAAGTTACAACATAGGGATAAAACATGGATGCATGGACCCCTAGTGAGGGATGGAGGGTTGACACATGGGCATCACATTGGGTCCATGTGAGTGCCACATTGGAGCACAATGTTGAGATGGTAGGAATTGAATGATCTAACTTTAAACAACAATAGGTTTTTATTTGGGATTCATTCGTCGATAAATTTTTATATCTCACAAAATATCTTAACAAGACAGATGCAATGGTGATGTCTATTTTAAGTGTCAAAGAGTTTCAAAAATGACGAAATTTTAAGAACCCATTTCCATGACAAGACTTTGAAGGTCAGGTCAATGATAGTAATGCCTTCATCTACCCTTAGGATATTTAATGGGGTGGATGGGATGTTACAATTTTTCCATGAAAAATGATAGATTTTAATTTTATATAATTTATCGATGTAATTCCTACTTTGTGAACCATGCACATCAAACTCAAATTCAAAGAAGTGGAGATTCCTCATTATTTAACACTCACAAAGGTGGGATACATCAGATAAAATTTTCTCTAGTTGCCCTCTAAGATGAAAGTTGAATTTGTGTAGATATTATTTTTAATCATAATATGTTTTCAAAATTTTAATTGGATACACAAGACCCACTGAAAAATGATATTTTGCAACCATTGTTTGCTAGAATTCTAATCCCTGAGTTTGACTAGTTTCCATTGTGAGTCGATGAGAAGAATCCATTACTTATTTGTATTGATCATGGCTATGGTGTTTGTGGTGAGAATCATAGATGCATTACAAATACAGAAACATTTGTCTCTTTGAAAAAATTGATAAATTGACGATTGAGCAATAAGGTGTTGTTGTAGTTGTGGACAATGATAGTTCCCAAAGGGAGAAATGAAACTCTTGTTATCACACTAGCAGCAATAGTGCCATTTTTCCTTGTATCTTTGTGACCATAACCAACCATCCAAAATAAATTTTCAAGAAGGTCTAGAAGTGTAATGGAATATACGCACAATTAAATGGGAAGGAAGAGAGCGCTTTGTCACATGGTGATGTAGAAAATACCATTACACACACTAGCCATGAAATTACCTCATAAGACAATCCATAAAATATGGCTATATCTACAAATGCATAATTTCTCCAATAGTTTATAGCTTGTAATCCACTTGAAAATACAAGGACAATTCATGATGATTCCATAGTAAATATTGGTCAACAAATTACCACACAGCGCGATCCACAAAATGTGATTACACCTGAAGATGATTATGAAGAAGAAGATGAAGAGTACGGAAGTTGGAGATCAAAATAGATTAAAAAATATTAAATATGAAAATATCATGGGGATTCTTTCATTTCCATATATTGGTACATTTTTTGTTTCTGAGGGTGAAAATATAATACTCCACATAGAAAAATAAAAACTTGAGGCACTCAAAAAAATCAACATCAAACTTGAAATGTTTCTATTGAAGGCCATGGTGTGGTGTATAGATGTTGTGTTTTTTCATTCTCAAAATATGAATGAACACTAATTTACAAATATTTTGAAGTAAGTTCTATTTCTAGGGAATTATTAGGCATACTTTCTACAGGGTTATCTGGTTGGAGAAATTGAATGAAATGCAATGCAACTCCTAGGATCTATTGCTCATGCTTCTGAATTTTTTTGGAATGGGTGATATTTCATGGTATTTATGATATATAGTATTCTAACATTGGGGTGTTTTTCCTATTATTAAAAGTCTTTCTTGGACAACCAATGTATTCCACAAATTTTTCATAGGCACTTTACCTGCTCAAGCTATAACCAAGTTGGCTTCACTAAGCTTGTCGAGAATTTTGAAACAATAATGTTAAAAACTTTTATATAAGGAAAAGTATTGGTGAGTATGTCATGTACCACTTTTGCTTACAATCTACAATCCTAGCACAATTGAGAAATATTTTTGGAAGAACAACTCTACTATTCACTAAATGAAGGAAGTGGTTATTACAGGCACTTGGAAATCTTCTCTTCAAATAAAGATTAATGTAGAGAAACATGTTCTAGATTTATGTAAGAACGAAATGAAACACATGTTAGAGATAAGTAATATTGAGAGGGGGGTTGAATCGATATTACAAAAATATTATAAAATATACGAAAATAAAACTTATTCAAAAATTAACTCCAAAAATATATAAAAGGATCATGCACAATAAAAATACTTAATCATCACATGAAGACACTTAGATTTTAGGTGGAAAACCCCTCCTCCAGGGAAAAAAAACCACTAAATTGTTTGCTTCTTCTTATTATTATCTATTTCTTCAAAATATTCTCATTTACATTACATCATCTAGCCCCTAGTAGCTATGGAGCACCCACTACTTGACTGAAATTATAAATGTTGACCACAACTAGCTTGGAGCACCCACTCCTACAATAGACAATCAACATGCACTTAGCTTGAAGCCCCCCACTCCAAGTACAAAATATTTTGCAATTAAGACAACGAAATATTGTTCTAAAACATTCTTGCACAATACACAAATATCATCAATAAATATTACTCCAGTAGACACATATCCATATGCCTGATGAAAGAAGAAATATCCAACGCCACCTCCCCTCAAAGTAATCTTCAATCTCTACACAAATTTTGAATCATTATTAATGATCAATTTCTAAAAAACACTGCAAGTTCTAAAGCACTAAAAAAATTGTCACAATCACTATTTTTTGAAAATTCTCTCCATGTATACTCACTCACTCACTCAACTAGAGAACTAACCAAATGAACTTCCTGCCTTCACATATTTTTAATTTCCTGAGATGGTTAAGAAAATAATTTCTATTAGTGGTGGAGCACCCAAAAATTCTTTTCGCACACTCAAATTTGTTTGAATCAAACCTCTTGACTTAATCTAGCCAATTAATTTACTTAATGAGGAATATTCATCACCTTAACCACCTTCTAGATGTTTCCTAAATTCTTCAACCCAATTATCAACATTCTTGAACAAAACTTTGCTGGAAAAAACAATAAAAACATCTGATTTGTGCGACGAGTCTGAGGAAATTTACCAAAACAGAGTAATGCACCCCATGGTCTCCTAATCTAAGTTAGCATTAGAGAAATTTTGAGCTCTAAAAGGGGTCTAAAAAAAATAAATTGTAAAACCAAAATATGTTAGGTCCCTAAAGTTCTAGTGTAGCCCATTTATTGTTATTGTTAGTGTAGCCCCTATTGTTATTGTTGTTCCCATGTAGACCCCATATTTTTATTGTTATGCCCCATAGAAGCTCACTATTGTTATTATTGTGTCCTTACATTTTTATTTCCATGTAGGTTCTAATTATATTGTGACCCCTTAGAGTCTTATATATAACAAAGAGGTCTATTTATTTGTATCATTCAAGAATAATTCATTTATATGATGTAAAGGAGGTTTCCCCCATGAAGAGGTCAATTTTGCAGTCATTGATATATCTTCTTTGTGATCTGGTTACATAACATTTAGTATCAGAGCTTTGGATTTTAGCTGCTTCAAATAAAGTATCAGAGCGTGGAATTTTAGCTATAATTTTTTTTACAAAGCTTCAAAATCTAAAATTACAACCATGTGGAGCCTATATCTTGGTGAACTTTGTGTAGGAATTTCAGATCTTGGTTCACTATATTTTCTGAGATATGTGCTGACTAAGTTAGGGTTTTTGCAGGCTCCAAAATTTAGTCTTAAACAAGTGACCGAGGGAAAATTGTCGTAACTTTATCGTCAAGCATTGCATTTGAATTTCATAAAAAATGACAGAAATTGTACATAATTTTGTTTCTTGCATATTAATTCTGTGGTTGAAAGTTGAAATAGTGACATGTGGCATTTCGTACAAGTTTGCGCTGCTGAACCATACCATAATCAGGCCATCGTGGGAGATTTGGTATATCATTTTCTTCAAGAATCCAATTTTGATATGATTTCTGGAGTTGGAAAGAAGACTTGGAGGAATACCATAGGACCAAATTTCATACCTTGAAAATCTAAAAATACAAAGATCAACAATTTCAATATTGAGCTCCTAAAAAGGAAGAAAAAGGTGTTTAAAAAATTTTCATACCTTTTGTTTCAAAAATTAGTTTGAAGTGATTTAAAAGGCACATTGAAGCATAGATTTCATTTTTTATTCCAAAATTCCTCGAAGAAAAAAAATGGACACAACTAGTAAGAAACCAAAAATCTCTACTATGATGCATGAAGAAGAGGAAGAAATGCAACATGATATATCAAAACTATAAGAAAATGTGCAACAAATTTCGCTCTCACAAAGAATAACCAAAAATGAAATGGAAGCTAATATGGATGGCTTAAATAATGGTTTAAAATAATATATGGAACATTTCAAGGATGGAATAAATTTTAAGATAGAAGGTTTGAAGGATGGTTTAAAAATAGAAATGAAAATGGACCTGGAAGATTTGAAGGAAGGTTTTACAAAGTTGCTACAAGAAATTCATCATAATGGTGACCAGGTACTCCATGAAAATCATGATGAGGATAAAAGGAAAACGAATTTTGATTTTAGAGACTCCAATTGAACACTAGCTATATTCCAAATATTGATATGAGGAAGTTTGAAGGCATGGATCTGGTAACATGGATACTACAGATGGAGCAATTCTTTGATATACATAATGTGTTGAACACACAAAAGGTAAGCATTGCATCTTTATATTTAGAACAAAATCAATTTGTGTGGTATCGATGGCTTTGTTCTTGTAAATCAATTGTCATTTGGACAATTTTTGCGGAAGAATTGGTAGCATATTATGAGGATAGAAAGAACAATACCTTCTTTAGCCAATTGATAAATCCAAAACAAAATGGTTCAATAGCAGAGTACATTGATGACTTCCAAAGATTGAATATGAAGGTAAATGATATTCCATAGGAGCACAGGATTGATGTCTTCATAGGAAATTTAAAGGATAACATCCAACATGAGGTTTTCCTTTCGGAACCTGATTTATTGGAGAAGGTATTCAAGGTGGCAAGAAAAGTTGAAAGAAAAACTATGGCAAAAAGGAAATCTACCACTCACAACTATAAATAGGGAAGTGTTGTTGCTTCTAGCCTTACACAACCTACAACGTTGACACCACAACAATTGGAGGAAAAAAGAGAAAAAGTGCTTTGTTATAGTTGTTATAGTAAATACACTAAAGGTCACACGTGTGCTAAGAAGAGCTTATTTTATATAGATTGTGAAGAGGAGGAAGAAAAGTAACAAGAAACATCAAAAGAAGAGCATATACACCTGGAACCAACCCCAAAGAAATAATAAATGAATCTGATCATATATTGTAATTCATTGGTGGGAATTACCACTCATTAAACTCTCAAGATAGAAGGATATATCAAGAACAAAGAGTTAATAGATTCAGGTAATACCTATAGTTTTATTCATTGTAGTATAAAAAAGGAATTAAATTTCTTTCTATATCCAGAACCAAAGTGTCAAGTGATGATTGCAAATGGATGAACTATAAATTTCTCTAAAAATTTCCATAATATCAAGTTAACCGTGGGAGAATATGTATTGAATAGTTCAATGATTTCCATTCCAATGGGTGGTGTTGATGTTGTACTAGGATTCCAATGGTTACAATCTTTGGGGATGATAGATTTCAATTTTCAAGAACTTTTCATGAAATTTTATTAAGAAGGAAAGGAAGTTGAATTAAGGGGTAATGCAAGGGAAACCAGGGAAGATAATTAGCTCTAATAACATGAAAAATATTTTGAAGAAAGAAAAATGGGGCATAATTGAATAATTAGGCTCATTATAGGTTCAATCATCAAAGTCATCTATTTCTCAAAATCTCCAAAATGTATTGGATAATTATTCCAACGTATTTGAGACTCCCAAAGGCTCCCACCTATTCGTGATTATGATCATGCTATTCAATTGTTTCCAGGAATTTTTCCTCCAAACATCAGGCCTTACAGATATCCCCATGCCCAAAAGAGTGAAATTGAACATATGGTTGTAGAAATGCTAGAGGCCATATAATTCAACATGGTCAAGGTTCTTTCTCTGCTCCATTTGTATTGGTGCAAAAGAAGGATGGATCATGGAAAATGTGTCCGTATTTTAGGGAGCTCAACAAGCTCACTATTAAAGATAAATTTATACTCCTATCATTGATGAATTGTTGCATGAATAACATGGAGCAATTTACTTAACCAATTTGGATCTTTGTTCAAGATATCATCAAATTAGAGTAAAAAATGAATACATTCTCAAAACAACATTCATAATTGTTGACGTTCTTGCAATTTTTTAACCAAGGGGGTCTCCCTAATGTGAAATCCCAATTATACCTCACACCATTTGGAATAGGAGCCCCATCTAGAGTATAGTCCTAGTCACCATATATTCTTATATATTTTCCTTGGCTTTAGCTATCAACAAGAGAGAGAAGCATGTATGTGCCTTTGCGAAAAGAAAGTTAGTGTGCCTGGTGAATGTTCGGTTGTAGGTGTATCAAGGTTCTTCTATAGTAGAGGGAGGAAAGGTGAGCCTCTAAGAGATAGGTAGTAGTACCACCATAGTAGAGGCTCATAGAAGTGAAGATAAAATCGCATAACATCAAGAAGAATAGTCCACATAGATGTGATGATTGTTACAACCATTATAATGCATTTTCAATTAGATAAGAAATAAAATAACTAAAATAGTTCAACTACTTTAGTACAGGTGAAATAAAACATGAATCATAAGCATTCATAGAATAGTCTTACAAATATTCACAATCCATGCATGAAAAATTGTTAGCCATCAGGCTTTAAGTATTAAGTAAAAGTCTCAAGATACATGAATACAATGAACATCACTAGATTCAATAGTGGAGCGTTGGAGCCACGACTGACGAGGCTTATCAATAGGTAAATTATATGGACCTTAATTTCACTCTCTATCTTATTAAAATCAACTTTTATCACATTTATTTACATATTTTATTATTTTTTTCTTAGTGAGAAGGGTAAAGGTGAGATGTTAGGTCATGTGGCCTAATGTGCATTAATTGCAGGACTTGTAGAATTTTTTGTCTAATTTAAGTGCAAGAACTCGAAGTAGACAAGAAAGAGGGATTTTAGGAGATTGGATCTCCCTCCTTAACTCCTCAATCACTCGAATATTCCTCCACCAGATCTCATGAGCTTGGAGTTACAAGCAAGAAAGCCCACTGAGGTCATTGGAAGCCAAGCCAGTGATAGTTGAAGACAAGTCAATCTTGAGTTTGGAGCCAAGCCTCCCTAATTTTAAGGAATTTGTTGGTAGATTTAGTTGTGTAAATAAAAATTCTTAGTTCCTCATTAGGATTTAAATTTTTATTATAGGAAGAGGAAATTTTGAGCATAAGACATTGTGACTATTATTCTCATGTTATTTTCAACATTTTGCTGATAATGGAAAGGGTTTCTTTATCTGGCACTTAGTTGACTTAGAGGGCTGAAGCTCTTGAGTTAGGGCCCAATCCTAGCAGTAGAATTTCCTCTTATTTTTTGATATGTATGCTTAGATTACATTCATAGTTAGCTACTGATGTTATTTTTGTTTTACCCCATTTACAAGTACTTGAATGATTGTTTAGTTTTGCTCCCATTAATTGAAAACGTATATCAGTGGTATAATAGTGAAAGTGAATACTTCAAAAAACATTGTGATAGTGACCTCTTCCTCATCTCCCTCATGGGATCATGGTTTGAGGGCCCCACTCTCACAACCCCAAAAATAGATATGTCCCTTTATATCATTGCATGACTAGGGTTCTTGATTGAGTATATTACTAGTTATAATTCCTTAGAGGAACTTGCAATTGTCATTTTGGTTTTTGAAGTTGTTGTAGTTTAGAGAGCATTTCATTTCATAGATTTTTCCATTAGCCATCAATAACTCTGATTTTTCCTAAATTCAACCAATCTTTTCCATATGTAAATGAGGTTATGCATAAATGAAGGAAAGAGTGTATGTTATTGCAGTTGTTTCTTATCTACATGGAGAACTTATTTCACCAGCCTCATCCGAGTTGTCTTCACCCATACTACGAAAGTCTACCAACTCCAAATACAAATTTTTGTTTTGTAGAAAAGTGGACATCTCCCTTGAGAAAATCCAACCGTCTTGAAGGGTTGTGCTGAGCCTTGGGTAGTGTACACCTCCTCTATTCCTTGTCCCACAATCGGAAGCCTTTCCCACACTTTATTCCACCTCCCCTACCTTCCTATAGCTTTTAACTTGTTTCTTGTAGTAAACAAGGACATCCTGTAGTAAAAACCAGGACATCCTGTAGTACTATAGGAAACCTTGTAGCAGCCTGTTTTAAGTCCAAATTAAGAATAAATGATCATTTGAGCTTAGGTTAGGCCTCCACTTGGATTCCATACCCTCAACACCATTATGGAGTTGTTTCCCCATGCCTTTATCCCATGCAACATATCATATTGGTTCACTTAACATTTACATTTATAAAAGTGAAAATTAAAAAAGACTCGTTTCTGCAATTTCTAGTTAGTACATGCATACATCAGCCAGAGTAGTTTCAGGTTTATTTCCATGCTTACTTAGTCTAACTAAGTAGATGTTAGAATGAAAGGTTAGATTATGAATCTTTTTCAAGTAATGTGTAAATGCTCAACTAGATAATTTCATGTCACTTCATGGCACTTTCCCATGCACCATTTTCATTTCCTAAGATAGGCAACATTTCCTTTCTACATTACAGATAGTTTTCCATTTGTTGTTAGTAGTCAGACTCCTTCTAGTCAATAGAAGACTGGTTTGAAAAACCCTAGTGGTTTATCGCCCTAGTTGAAAAGTGATAAGAATAGACCATTGCATCTACTATGTATACAACATTGTCACTTCCAAGTTTGTACAAACCTTGGGTTGATGAAGTAAATTTGGTAGTTGTAGGAGTCGTAACATTCATGCTGCAATATTGGAGCTCATCACTTTTTGGCGTCATTTTCATGGATGTGTCTAAGTAGATTGATTTCTACTTTCCTTTCCATTTAACATTCAATAAATATATGTAATTCCTAAATTCCTTTTTATTTTTCTTTCAACAGATAGTTGCAATCTTTGCTTTCTTTCCATTCTACAAGTAGTTTCATTTAGAAAATAGTTGCAAATCCTGATTTCTTTCCATTCTGCAAGTAGTTTTGAAAAAAAACCCTAAAAGAGAAAAGAAAGGACAAACCCCCTTTCATGCCTCATAGGAGTAGAGACAACTTAGGAATTTTTTTTTTCAAAAACCCCCACTACATCTAACAGCCAACCTTCCCCCTTCTTCAGTGTCTATGAGCTAGAGGACCCATTAGGTGAACAATATGAGATCTTTGAAGTGCCTATTTGGGAAGATGAAGAAGAAGCCATTCCACCAACCTACACCATGGCTGAAAATATAAATGGGATTGAAAATAGAAATGGAGCTGAAAACATAATTGATGGTGGTTTTCCCATCAGAGTAACTAATGGAGATGTTAGGATGAAAAATATAATCCCCTCTACCCTTCCTTAATTCCATGGCTCAACCTTAGAGGACCTGGATACCTTTCTGTTTGAGTTTTCTATCATATGCAGAAATTATGATTATACCTTTGACGACAAGAAGTTGAAATTGTTCCCATCCACCCTCAAAGATGAAGCCTTGTGCTCGGTCATGGGTTTACTTGGGTACAACATCACTACCTAGGCTCAAATGCAGCAAGCCTTCAATAATAAGTACAGGGATTATTGCAGGTCCAAATATACCGAAGAGGAAATACTTAGAACGACCTTGGGACATGATGAGTCTTTGGAAGATTATGAGGAAAGGTTCCAACTCAGCTACAAAATGGGCAAATTCACCCTCAATCTTGAATCGCTTAAGCTATTCCTTCTTAGAGGGATCACGGAATATATCCTAGAAATCCTAAACATGCTGTCAGGAGGGGACATCTACAAGTTATCCTATGATGATATCAAGATAGCTTTCAAAAGTCATTCTAGGGCAGCCAGAAATAAGGGTAGGGCTACTCAATCTTTGCCCAGTTCATCCTCCTCTAACACATCCATTAAAAGTGAAATAGGGAACATGTTGGAAGACTTCAAAAGTGAAATGTTGCATACCCTTGCTCTGTAATTGTAGAACATGTAGATCAATAGGAATCAAAAGGAAGTAGAAAAAGACTTAGCTATCTTTTTCCCTAGATGCACTAGAAGGAACCCTAGAAATAAATTTACATTGAATATTATAGATATTTTCTCGGTCTGTGAGGAGAACCACTCCACATACAAGTCCCCTTCTCTGCCTGGATTGAAAGTTGTGTATCAAGGAACTAAAGGTGTGATTGAACAACTCTGCTATATCAACCAAACAAGGCCTTAAGGACCTCAACCAACCAACAATGCATGCAAGGGGTGTCCTATTAGTATTACAACCCTAACCAGAATGCATCCATTCCGCCTTAGTGTCCTCCTACTCATCCTTCATTATCCACACCTTCTCCTTGGTATTTTGCACCTCAATACCATTCCTAGCCTGCTAATCAATCATTTCAGCCATATTCTCACCCACAACCTTAGTGGAATACACCATCCTAGGGGTGGAGGTCCCCATGCAAACAATATCTAGCCTTACTACCTCCACCTCCATCTTGTTTAGTCAATTTAGTGTTCCTAAATTGATGTCATTAATTGTCAACCTGGGGCTCGTAAGCTGATGAAGTGAAGGTGTACTATATGTACTTAAGCAACCTCTTAAAGCTTTTTGTCATTTGGGGGTGTTGTTTGTAGTTAATTCATCTTCCTAAGATGGAGTGATGTATTTATAAACAGATGAGTGATGGTGTGTGTAAGGTGAATTCTAGATGAGTGAAGGTGTGTGATTAGTGGTTTCTAACTACTTGCTGAAAAGGAAAACTTGAAGGAAATAAATGAATTAAAATGAACTGAAAGCAAAGAACCACTTTCTAATGGCATTAGACACCATTCATGCTGCTACAAATAAAAGGTAAGAAAATCACTTAAAAGACCAATGATAATGTTTATCTCTTCCTAACTCTCTGCCTCTAACACATAGTACTGTGTAAGACACGATTAGGAAGTAGCTAAAGATAAGTCTAAGAAATGATAAAAATGAGGAAAAAATCTACTTTAAAGACTAGTTATAATGTTTTGCTCTTTCTAACTCTCTGCCTCTAGCACATAGTATTGTGTAAAGCACGATTAGAAAGTAGTTAAAGAGTAGTCTAAAAAGTACCCAAGGTCAGCTGCAAGTTATTAGTATTCTGATCTCAAAAAGATAAACAATTTATAATAAAGAGACCATTCATATGTTAGCAGGCAGATTTGAGAAATAAAGCTAAAAATCAGCTAAGAAAATAAAATAAAGGCAGCAACTTTGAATCTGTCAACTGAAACTACCACTAGATATAAAGAAAATACATAAACACGAGCAATCCCAGGTTAAAAACCTGCAAAAGAACAATGTTGATCAACTTAAAATAAAGGCTGGAAATGAAATAATATGCAAGTGAATTATGTTGTACATGTATCAAGAAAAAGAAATGTTGAATGAAAATAAGGAAATGTTGAACATAAAATACTGTACAAGGCTAACATGAATAGGGGCCCTCCATTCATATAACCCAAAGAAGACATAAGGTATTGAAAACTTTAGAACAGCACTGCTTCTATTACTCCATATGCAAAAAATCACAGTCAAGAGTGCTAGAACAACACTATTAAAACAGAGTCTTGAAATGCACTAAAATTATAACAGGTTCATAAAAACACAGCAATAATAAAGTTAAATAAGCGTACGCAGATGCAAGTTTTTATAGGCATCTGAAAGATAGCCTAATGCGTACAGCTAAAACTGAAAAACAACTAACTGTCATGCGTAATTAAGGTTCAAAACACGTCATAGGCCTGCGTGGATGAGTTGGAGGTTCTGGTCGTTATGGGCATTGAATCCAGAGTTGCATTATGTCCCCCACAACCTACGTAACACAAACAAGTCATCGTTTGAGCTGACGTGACCCAACAGCTTACGCATCACCGTTAAGCTGCCTTTGTTGACCGTAACTTGCCCCTTGTTGACCGGAGGTGCAGATGACATGGATGACTGAACCAATAGCAGAGGAACCTCGAGCACCTTGATTCCTAAGTGCCCATGTGGCTCATTTGGCAAAATGGCACGTGGAACCTTGAGATTAACAAAAAGGCTGCAGAATCAGCACATGGCTGCGGAATCAGCAGATGGCTGCAGAATCGGCAGAGAGCTACGGAATGCCTGTAAATATGTCAAAATCTAAATAAAACAGTCACACATTAGCAAGGCTCACTTGATCATGCTTAATGACATCTAATGTAATGATCTGGGTGGTTTTATAGTGAAAATGAGGCAAAAGAGAGAGGTAAGTGATAAAAAACAGTAGGTAATAGTGGATGGTGAGGTGTAAGTTAGAGGCTCTACATACCCCCACTACGAGGGCATTGCATGTCCTCATGCAAAAACACTGCTTAATCAACCTGTTGTGATGCCTTTGCCAAGACATCTAATCTTCTTCTCTTCCTCCGTGTAGAGATATCAATTCTCGGTCTTTTCATTAGACACATGAATCTCAAATTAATTAAATCTCTGTTTAGCCTCCTGCATCTTTTCCTGAACTTTTTGTTTTCCTTTTGCATCAGACCCATATGAAGCATGGTGTTATCCTGGATCATCTTATCCACTTTAGATTGTTCTTTCAACTTTTCATTTTCTTGTATGATATGGCGATTTAGAACCTCAATCTCAAAAATTTCCTGTTTTAATGAGTGAACTTGTTGTTCCAAAGGTTGAACATTGCTTGGGCCAGCATCTGCTTGTTCCAGCGTCTCCAAATAATTATAAACCTTCTGCTGATCTGGGTCAACTTCAGGTGACTTCTTTGGACTCGGTTCATGCTCAAATTCAGATCCATGTTCATGCTCAGGTTCATGCTCAGACTCATGCTCGGATTCAAGTTGATGTTCAAAAGGACTTTCCTCACGTGGAGGACTAGTCTCAACATGCTCAATGTGTGAAGGACTTGTAGCAACCTTTTCATGTGTGCCCAAGTCAATAAAGGATGGCCCTTTGTTCTTTGTGGCCTTCATTTTGCCTTTTAATCTACTGCTCCTTCTTACGGTGGTAGTGCTCTGTTTTTCTTTTTGTACTTTTTGCTTCTGTTTTCCCACCTTTTTTGGAAAGGACATTTTCTGAAGTTTGGCCATTCTTTTGAGCTAAGGGCTGAGTGTCTTCATCACTAGAAGTTTTGTAGGATGAGGAGATTTCCCTGAGCTATGGCTTTTCCTTTATTTTTCTTTTGCTTCTTACTACTCTCCCTTCTCTTTTGAGCAACTTCTTTGGCAAGGTCTGAAAGGGTTTCTGTGATGATCCCTTGGGCTTCTTGATCAATATCTACAGTAGATTCAGGGTCAATTTCTTGTTCAGAATGATGTACTTCAGTTTCTTCTTCAATCTTTTCTTGGACAGTTTCCTCAACAGTTTCAGGGGTAGCCTCTTTTCTCTTTCTTCTACTCTTTTTGGGCACAGAGGTTTCTCCTGCTTCTTCAAAATGGTTTCTTACAAGAAACCTCTCCCAGGTGTCTCTGTTTGCTTTCAATTGTTCCTCAACTAACATCTTAACAAGACCATGATGATACAGATGTGATTCAATGTTTCCAGGGTTCCTTTGGACAATTGAGCACATTTTTCTAAGACTTGAAAGTAGAAAATATGGAAGGTTAATATCTTCTCCTAAGAAATGCATCATGACCTTTGCATGGTAAACATACAAAACTCCAAACCTTCCCTCACAAGTCAAGAATTTTTGCACTAATAAAAGTAAAGTTGTCCATTATTCCTTAACATAAGTAACAGGAATCCCTTTTGTGAAAATGCTGGTATCCATACCTGGGTTCTTCAAGATTTGTTTCCACTATTGACCTTGGACTAATCGGTTTTTAAACCATCTTTCTCCAGTCTGTGGGAGTGACGTGGCTTGTGCTATGCTGCTCTCTGTGACTGTGAACTTTAGATCCCCTACCTCCACTTGATTGTCTTTTTCTCTGAAAGACCGTGCAAAGGCCTTCATAACCTCTTTGTGATAGCCCTTGAACTTCTGGATACATTGTAGCCAGTTTGCCTTTTGCAATGCTTCTTTAACTTGAGGGTATCCTTCCAAAAATTTTGAACCTTCTGGTTCTGCCCGTAAGAGTTTCCCCATTGGCTCTGTTCTTAAAACACGGCTTCAATAATGGCCTTAACACAGTGAATTCACGACTCTGTTCTAGAAGGGAGGTTACACGGCTTCAGCAATAGCCTTAACACAGTAAATTACGGCCTTGACACAGTGAATTTACAGCCTTGACTCTTGCTATAGCCGTAACACTGGTGATCAGAATTAGCGGAACAAAGTATGGTTAATGGTGGTAGCATAGTGAGCACAGCGTGAATGGAATGATATGAGCGTAGGAAATGAAACAGCGTGAATGGAGCGATATGAACGAAGGAGGGTATAAACGGCTAGGTTTATGAGCGTGGGAGGATAGAAACGGCTAGGTTCTTGAGTTTCGGCATGGGTTTACACTTGGCTGCGGAATCATGTCACAGAGAGATGTAGTATAGTAGGCTACGTCACTTAGGTACGAAAACCTTGATGAAAGAAGCAGCCACAAGTGTATTTCAAAATCGTGGTAATCAAATACTGATAGATGGGGGAGATACGTGGATGTATGGTCGCATGATGGGAAAAGACTGGTAATCATTACATTTAGTGGCAAGAAACATAACCTAGAAAACTTTGCAAAATGAGATAACCGTAAGTTTAAGATTTAGATCATAACTTAGGTCCGTGCTTGGATTGCCTTTGATTTTTCCACTAACCCTTCCTTGTTTTATTGCTGTTGCATGACTCTTTCCCATTTATTGTTGATGACTTCTGACTGTAAAAATTTAAAAACAGACTGTGTTTTTCTTATGCAGGTGCAGAGGGCTGCGGAATGGCTAAATGGCTACAGAATTGCCAAACAGCTGCGGAAACTGCAGTGGTAGCCTCCGGCTGCACAAAACAACTTTAACTAACTAAAAAAAATGACTTTATTGATGGAATGGAATGTAGTGAATGGATGGACGAATGAAGAATGAAGTGGAGTGAAAATGAATGGAATGGTGGATGGAATGGTGGTAATGATGACAATGAGATGGAATAAGGAGAGAAAGGAAAACATGAGGTGTCAGGTGACCCTGATTTTCACCTCAAGTTTTCTGCATGAGACTGCCAATCAGAGATTGGTTTTCAGGCTCATACATTTATTTTTTCTTTTTCTTTTTTCTTTTCCTTTTTTTTTTTTTTTTTTTTT
>APFE030845000.1:0-28971 GCA_000404065.3 Pinus taeda
TTTTTTTTTTTTGTAAACTAAGGTGGTACTCATTCTATTACTGTGTACAAACAGGCTTTACAAAATATCAAAAAGGACCGCATAAGCCCGCCCACGAGGGGAAACCGGGACATAACACCATCTGAAGTTTTTAATAGCAATCCAAAAGTAATAAGTCTTCAGCCTAGCAGACATGGCTATAAGAGCTATACAGTCTTGAAACTTCTTATAACTAACGCTAAAACTATCGTTCTGAATGTCCTGATTGTTCCTATCATGCATATAAATAGAATCAAAACCAGAAAACCAGAAGCAAAATTTAATCATAAGAACAACTTAGTCATTGTCTCCAGTGTTCTGCTTGTTTGTAGCTTCCTCTGGTTCAGGGGGGTCTCTGTTCAGCATCTTCTGGATTGAGTCCAACTGTTCTTCCTGCTTGGTCATAGCTATACGCAGATAACTGAGCTCCCTGCGAATCTTTTGATCCCCAAGAGCCAGCTCCACCATTTCTTTGGCCACATGCTCCATGGCCTTGGCAAGAAGCCCCTTCATAACCCAGTAAATATGCAGAGATTGCTTAATAAGGGACATCTGACCTCGGGTATGCCCAGGATCGTGGAGGAGAAATTCCAGGTCGCCCATTTCCTCATCCGAGTTGTTCTGCAAGGCTTCCTCCTCAAGGAAGTCCATAATTCTGCGCACACCCGGGTGAGAGTGATGAATATAAGCCTGCTCAGCCCGACGGATGCGGCGACTGACGGTTTCGTTGGGCTTTCTTCCTTTGCCCGAGCGCCTGGAGGACTCACCTTCCTCCTTCACCGGTTCATTCTGCCCTTTGCCCCGCTTACCCGATTGGGCTTCTTCATTGTCAAAGGGGATGCTGTGCTTCCTTCTGTTCGAGCGGCGGCACCCCGTCTTCTGATACTCAGGCAGATCAGTCTTAGCCTGCTGCTTAGTCTTGTCGATTGGGGTCTTTTGGGGGCTCCTGCGACTGCTCATACCACGATAACCCAGGTCATCCTTCGGGGCCTCCTCCCCCTCCTGTAGCGGAGAGCAACATCTTCTCATGCCATAGTGGCGGGTCTTCGATGCTCGACAATTTCGTTGCTCCGTTTGTTTCTGAACTTGCCCATCCGCCGCAACAGTTTTGGGATGGCGCTCACCGACCCCCGTCGACTCCGGGACCCTGTCCTCCTCTGAATTATCCTCAATCTCCCACACGGAGAAAGGCGGGTCTTCCTGCATAAAGACTCGGCCATCTTGGCTCCTGTTTTCGTCCTTCACCTTCCGACGAGAATCTGCTTGTTTCAATTTTCCCCGGGTCTCCATACTATCCGGAGGTCTGGCTCGCAGATATATCTGTCTGCTCACAATTGTAACAGTGTTCTGGCGACTTTCAAAGGGAGCCTCCGAATTTCTCCACCTTAAGACCTCGCAGAATGCCATAACCATCTTCCTATCATAGTTATAAGGCATTTGCCTTTCATCAAGGGTACGAATTGGATCGGTTTCCAAGAGGAGCCAGTAGATCGCCGTCAGGTCTCTACTCTCAGCCATCATATCCTTATTACTCCTCGTAGCAGTGTTGTCAGGAGCACCGCCTCCATCGCCTTTCTTAGTTCTGACATTAATTACCTGATCGTGTTTGTACTTCTGATTAGCCTCCTCACCCGTCGTCATTGTGCTGCCAACAAGGATTTGGATTATCAACCTGGGTGCCGTGATGATGTTCACTACAGGTCCCGATAGCCCCATATTGTTCAACCGAAAACTCCATCGACCCCTTCTAGGCCAGCTCACTGATCCGTGTATTAGCATGGAGGTTTTTTTCATGATCGGCCATGATAAGGTCCGCCAGCGCCTTCCACTCCTCATTTCCTTCCACTGCCCTCCATTGGCTGTCGATTTTGGTGCCCCGTCCTCTGCAACCCCAATTGGCCAACCAATCCGCGACTTGATTCCCTTTTCTGCGGACATGACTAATAATTTTGTAGTCGATACGTTTGAGGAGCTCCGCGATTTCTTTAACTATTCCGGCAGTTCGCCAGCTCTTAGCCACCTTCTCCCATCCCTGCCCATTGTTAAGCCTCCGCAGAATGTCCACCGCAAGTTGCGAGTCCCCAGTGATTTCTAATTTGGAGTAACCATTCCTGACGGCTATCTGAAGGCCATGGTGAAGAGCCCAGAACTCAGCCTCATTATTGGTCATCTGGCCTCCCCAGTCAGCATAAATCCATCTGACACATCTATTGCTATCTCTGAATATCCCTCCGAAACCAGCGTCACCTGGGTTCCCTTTCGAGGCCCCGTCAAAATTGAGCTTAACAAACTGGTCTCTGGGATATCTAAACTCTTCAGGACTTTGAGATCGCATATCCTGACTAGTTGGGCCTTTGAAGTGGACCATTTCAGGCTTGAGATTTAGTTTATTCAGGATTTCTTGCTCCTCCGGATTTGCCTTCCAGTCATCATCCGCCCATTTACTAACTAAGATGGTCTCCCTTATACTCTCAGACACCCGAGCCCAGATTACCTCCAGATTTTTGGCGGAATTTTGTAATATCCTCCTGTTGCGCTCTTTCCATGTCAACCAGAGTATGAAGGGGGCGGAAAGATTCCAGGCCCTCTGGATCACCCGGCAACCGAAGGGTTCCTTATTCCAGTTAAAAATTAAATCATTGAATTCCTTACTGATAATTCCTGGTTTTTTGAACAATCGAGTGGCAAGCAGCCAGAGTTTCTCTGAGAACGGACAGCTGACAAACAGGTGATCTCTAGTTTCCGTATCAGTGTTGCACAGAGAGCAGCGAGATGGGCCAATAAATCCTTTTTTCTGGATGCGATCCCAGGTTAAGATTTTGTTTTTAGTTGCCAACCAAATAAAGATTGTCACCTTCGGCCACCAGTTGGCCTCCCAGATTGTATTCCAATCGATATTACCATCTCCTCTGTCCTGAGAGACCAATAGGTAATAGGCCTCCTTGGAAGTAAAGGTCCCCTTCATAGAATTCCCCCATCAGAGGATGTCTTTCCCCCGACGAACTCTAATTCTTCTTGTTCCCATTTCTTTCCTGTACCCCTCTTGAAGCTCTGGAGGGAGCTCCCGAGCCCAAGCTGTCGGATCTTCCCAGACTCTCCATCCCTCCGATATGTCATTACCTTTCCAATAGTCCCTTACTTTAATTCTGTTCTCTTCCACTCTGTCACGGATCTGGGTGAAGTTCTGGATACTATTCAAACTTTCTCGTTGTTGCCACCGGTCATCCCAGAAATTGGCTTCAGCTCCACCCTGGATTTCCCAGAAGGTATGTTTACCAATCAGATCCCGGTTTTGAGAGGCTAATTCCCAAATGGCAGAGCCTTTGGGGATCTCCTGAATTTTTAGGATATCAACCTGAGAGACAGGCATGCTATATTTAGTCCTCCATATGGCTTTCCAGAGATCACTTCCGCCACTAAGCCATCTCCACCATAGCTTGGCACCCAGGACCCTGTTAAGAGTTTCGGGATCCCTTAAGCCTAACCCACCTTTTTCTTTTCTTTCAGTTAGTTGACTCCACGAGACCAAGGCCCATTTTTTCTTCTGATCGGATCCGCTCCATATGAATTTTCGGATGATTTCTCTAATTTTAGCGCAAACTCCCAGAGGAGCGGCCATAATCGAGAGAGGGTAGATAGGGATGGCTTGAAGAACCGACTTAGCCAGAACAATCCTGCCAGCAATATTCAGAACTCTGAAGGCCCAGTTTGCCACCTTGTTGTTAAGTTTGTCCAGCACTCCTTGCCAATTTTTCATTCTCCTAGAGGTATAGTCCAGAATATTGCCCAGATATTTGGTAGGTAAATCCCCTTTTTTGAATCCCAGAATTCTGATTAAGTGGGATTTGATCTGGTCAATTGTGTTGAATATAAAGATACAAGATTTATCCTTGTTGATTTCTAACCCAGAAGCCTCAGCAAACAAGTCCAGGATCCTTCTTAGTTGACGGACTTCTCTAACCGTTGGTTCCCCAAACAACATTATGTCATCCACAAATTGTTGATGGGTTAAGGGCAAATTGTTTCCCCAAATTTTCAGTCCTTTGATTCTGTTGGCTGATTGTTCTTGTTTGATGAAGCGACCAAGGCCCTCAGCAGCAAGAATAAATAAAAAAGGGGATAAAGGGTCACCCTGTCTAATACCTCTAGAGGCATTGAAAGTTTTAGAGGGGCAACCATTAATCAGAACAGAGAAGTGAGGGGAGGAGATCAGGTTATGAATCCAGGCAATCCATCGATGGTGGAAACCAAATCGTTCCAGGACAGTTTCCAAATATTTCCAATTTAATCTATCATAGGCTTTCGATAAGTCCAATTTAATCATCATTCCTTTTTGTTTTTTGACTTTTAGGGAGTGTATAACCTCCTGAGTAACAACAAGACCATCAAGAATCTGCCTGCCTTCGACAAACCCAGTTTGTTCGGCCGCGATTAAATTATCCAGGAGAGGCTTTAGTCTTTTGGCTATCAGAGAGGTGATCATTTTATAAATAACATTACACAAGGCTATAGGCCTGAAGCCACTAGCCTCTTCAAGGTTATCACCCTTAGGGATGAGAGCAAAAAAGGTAGAATTGAGAGCAGGCCATACCTTTTGATTAATCCTTGATTCCTCCACTAAGTCTAGAATGTCTTTTCCTAGGAAGTGCCAGCCCGCTTGGAAGAAATCCACCGTGAAGCCGTCCGGACCCGGAGCAGTCCCCTTTTTCATAGATTTCACAACTTCCTCCAGCTCCTCTATGGTTACCGCCCGCATGAGAGCTTTGTTTTGATCCTCAGAGACCAAGCGGGGGATAGCTGAACAAATCTCTTGAATAGCTCTCGTTCTATCAACTTGAGGTTCTGTCAGGATCTCCTTGTGGTGATCCATCAGGACTTGTTCAATTTCATTCTGCTCAACTACTCTCTCTCCATTCTTATTTTTAATTGAGAGGATCCTGTTTCCTTGCCTATGTTTGATCATAGCTTGATGGAAGAATTTAGTGTTTCTTTCCCCTTCCTTTAGCCATTTCATTCTAGATTTTTGGCGCCAAAGGATCTCCTCTTGTTTCCTTCGTTCTTCTAATCTGCCAAGAATGATTCCTTCCTTGTTGACACTTTCTTCTGTTCTTCCTTCTAATATTATCTTCTGTTGAATATCCTCCATTTCTTTTTCTAGTTTTTGTTTGTCTTCCAGGATATTGCCAAATACCTCTTTATTCCATCTTTTGATTTGGGCTTTCAGCGATTTCAATTTCAATTGGAACGTATGCATCCTGCTTCTGCCTTTACTAGTGCAATTTCCCCACCATTCCTCAACTTTCTTGATGAAGTCAGGGTCCCTTAGCCAAAAGGCTTCAAATCTGAAAGGCCTTTTTCCCTGGATTCTCTTAATGTCAATTTCTAAGCGAATCGGCCAGTGGTCAGATCCTAAAGAGGGTAAGATCTTAGCTTCCACAAAAACATCCAACTTCATGATGGCTTCCGACACTAGGAATCTATCCAATATGGAAGCTATTTGGTTTTTGCCACCCCGTCTATTGTTCCATGTGTAGACTCCATTGATACTTTGAATATCCACAAGCCTGAGTTCTTCGATCACGTCATTGAAGCTGTCCATGAAATGATCTCTCCTTCTAAGTCCTCCTTTTTTCTCGCCCAAGGATCGAATCAGGTTGAAGTCTCCACCGATGATCCAAGCCGCTTCTGGGTATAGTCTGCGGATAGTTTTGAGGCTATTTATGAACTGTTCCCTTCTCCCCGGGGAGGGAGGGCCGTAAACCCCTGTAATAATCACCTGTTGAGTAGTGCCCACTATCCTACCTAGGCCAGTAATAGATCCATTCATACAGGACCAGTTGTCTAAGATAATTTCATTGGGATTCCACAAGAGTGCAATACCTCCTGCTGCCCCTATTGCATCTTGCCCAATCACTTGATATGGGAGATTACTTTTATCTACAATTTCTGCTAACTATGTTACCAAGATTTTTGTTTCCTGTAAGATCATAATACTAGGCTTCTCCTTTTTCAGCTTATCCTTTATATGTCTCTGTTTACCTCTGCTATTCAGGCCTCTAATATTCCAACTGATGACTATCATTTAAAACTTTTTGTAAGAGGGGAAAAATACCTCCGACAGAGGTATCACTTTACCTGAGTTTATCAAAACCTCTCCCACTGTCTGGATCGTCTCGCTCATTGTTTTCCGGCCTCGTTTCCTGTTGATTTTGCCAGAATTGCCCAATCCTTTATCTTCACTGTCCTGCTCATTTTCATTTGTATTTGGTCTGTCTGGGGGCTCTCCTTTTTTCTCTTTGTATTTCTGAAAAACTTCTTTATACAGTTGTTTTTGTTTTTCGGGAATGAATCTGTGATCCAGGTATTTCCATTCTTGGAGTAACTTTCTCATGATTTTTTCCTCTTCAGCTTCGTTTTCTATTGGGTTTTCCACTTCCATCCTAGATGCCTGTTCTGTTTCTGATTCCTTTTCCTCCAGTGTTTCCTTGCCTGAGTTTTTTAGGTCTTTTCCTTTTTCTTCCCCTGAGATATCCATGGGTGAATTCTCCGGATCTTCATCATCTTCCAAATTTACTTCGTAGTCTTCTTTTTCGTTTTGCAGTGCCTCAAAAGGGTTTTGGTTGCTTGTTTGACTGGACTTCTTCAGAGTTTGGACTTTCGGTCCTTCCTTGTTCTATTTTCGCTTCCTTACTACCTGTTGGAAGCCTCTTTCCGAATCATCCTTCTTTACCGTGTTTTGGTGATGAGTTGCCTGATTCTTCTTAGTCTCTTCGTCTTTGTTCAGAGGGCATTGCCTATAAAGGTGGCCATATTCATGGCATATACGGCAGCGAAAGGGAATATGTTCATAGTCAATTGGCTGTTTCCAGACTGAATCATGATACTCGACCTCAACATTGTCTGGGAGAGGCTCTGCCAGATTTATGTAGACACAGATCCTCGCATAAGCATTATACTTACCTCTTTTTGTGATCTCAGCAGTTTTGACAAAGCTCCCTATCGTGTTGCCAATCCCCTCCAAGATTTCAGGGTCCCAGAACTCATCAGGGAGCCCAAATAATCTAACCCAGACTGGAGCATCCATCATAGTTTCCTTTTCTGGGTTGTACCTCTCTTCCCAGAATTTCATGAACAATCCAGCATTGTTTAAGAAATAAGGTCCCTCCTCGAAAATCCTGTTTTTGTCTTCCAGGTTGGAAAAGATTGCCGTAAAGAAACCTTGGGCTCCTAATTTGAGATCAACCTGGCCCCTGGGTTTCCATCGTTGATCAATCCACCTGTAGAGCTCCCGCTCAGTAGGCCAATACCCAACAAAGCGGCATATTATGGCATGATCACGCATGTAACAGCTATAATCCTCCAGTTTGTTGTTTGGAACAACATACCTTGGCTGTTTTTGAGATCTAGGAAGGCATTTTCCTCTCATCTTTTTCTGCCATAGGTTACCCATCACTGGAAAATGGGTTTCCTTTCCGGCCTGGGGATCTCCGCCTGAACTTGTTTCTCCTATTACTACATTACGGAAGGAGGGGATCTCTCCCCCCCCCCCTTGGTTCTCCCATTCCAATCAGGCCGACAACAAGTGGACAAAAACAATGACAAATTGGGAGAATACTCAAGGACCCTGACTTACCTGCCCACCGAAGAACGTTGGTTGACCAAGACGCGCGCTGGACACCGTTCAGACCAGGTCAGGCTGCTGCAGCAGAAGCAGTCACGGGACTGTCAGTTGAGAACCCGCGACCCAGGAAACCCTAGCCGCGTATCGCCTTCCTCTCCTTCAAGGTTGCTACATGTTTTCATATTTATATATATTTTTAATTAATTTATTGAAAAATAGTTCCTATGTATTTTTATTTTTCTTTTTTATCTTTATTTTTTTTAAATGATTTTGTCTATCATAAGAGTGAGTTTCTTTTCGCTTTTTACTTTTTACATTTTTAATGATTTTGTTTACAACAATGTTGGACTTTTATGTCATAGTTTTAGAAATGTGTGATTCTAGGATTATAAAAGAAAAGGTGCAACACAAAAAATAACAAATATTATTAAGCTGTGATACAATAGTGCGCTCTACTCCTGCTTAGGCGTTTTCAAACTCTGTGAGCGATCTCCTCCTTCGGCTCCTGGGGCCTCCTGCTCTCGGGGCTTTCAACCCTCACTTGGTACGTGATGGATCAAGCGGAGCCTCCTCCTAAGGGTCCTTCGATCCCTATCCCATCTGCAGGAACTTCAGCCCAACTGGGAGAAAATGCGTAAGTCTTTGCTTCAATGCTCTTCTCCTTAGGAAAATCTCGTCCCACACCATACATATCAAAGTTTGTTAAGAAGATCGATGAAATGCCTGAAATAAAACTTCCTCGTGCTCTTCCTCGTTACATAGCTCTATCTCTCTCTGACCGAGGTTTGGTGGGTCAGTTCACTAGTCTATGGACCTCTCCCCGTTCGGTCCTCAAATGGGTAGAAAGAAACTGGGCCTCATCTATCATGGGGAAAATATCCATCAGATTCCATGGAAGAGGATTCTTTACCTTCCACTTTGAAAGAAAAGAGGACAAAAACTTAATCTTCAGAAATGGGCCATATTTCATGGATTCAAGAGGGCTTTATCTCAACAGATGGACTCCGAACTTTGATCTAGACCTAGATGTGCCAAATGCAGTGCCAATATGGGTGAGGCTCCCTCATCTTCCTCTTCATTGCTGGGGAGATGAATCTGTTAAATCAATAGGGAATGTTGTGGGGAAATATACTGACAAAAGTGAGCCAAAGGAAAACATGCATGTATGTGCGAGAATATGTGTAGAAGTAGATCTAGGGAAAGGACTTCCAGAAGCATTTAAGATCAAAGTGGATAACTAGGTTCACATCCAATAGCTAGACTATGAACAAATACCATTGTAATGCAAGGCATATCATGAATATGGTCATTTTGCAAATAGATGTACTAAAAATAAGGAAACATAAGAAACATAAAACTAGGAACCAAAATGGGAGCAGGTCAAGAAGAAAAACTCAACAACCGGACTCAAAACCTCTTCTGTTTCCAAACTTCCTCCATCTTCAACTACCTTTCTCCCTTCCTCGTCCCTTCCCCTCTCCACCCCCCATCCTTACCTTCCAAGCCTATTTCATCTAAAGAGCCCCACTGTCCCTCTGCTCCCCTCCCTCCATCTTCTATCTCCCTTCCCCTCCCCCTTCATTCCCCCCTCTTCTTCCCTTCCCCTCTAATTCCTCCCCTACCTCGCCTATCCCCTCCCAAAGCCCTCACCCCTCCTCCTTCGATTGCATAATCACTTGCACCCTCTCCAAAGATCTCCTCTCCTCTCAAAACCACCCTAAAAGGGCAAGAATAAAAAATAAGAGAGAAATTAGAGATGAAGCAGCAGAAAAAGAAATGGCTCTAGGCAACCAACAACCTCTAGACACTTTCCTGGAAAAAAATAAGGGAAAAATCGCCCACCCTAACAGAGGGAAAGGTCCTTAAACCCTTAACATCAAGTGATAATGATTATAGTCTCCTGGAATTGTAGAGGAATGGGAAGTATGCCAAAAATTAAGGCAATGAAAGAAATCATAACTTTAGAGAATCCTGATATATTATACTCCAGGAGACAAAGGAAAATGAAAAGGAAATGGAAACAATGATACAAAAAATAAAAAATTATCAAGGAACCTCAATCCCAGTGACCAGAGCCTCAGGAGGAATATGCACACTATGGAAAATGGGAGCTCATTCAGAAAAAAGAAAAGAAAAAAAAGAGCTTCATTGGATAAAAACAGAAATGGAAAACAAAAAAACAAAAGAGAAGTATGACATTATAAATATTTATGCCCCAAACCATTACAAGGACAAGGAAGTCTGCTAGTCCACCCTAAAAAATCATCTTATGCAGGACCAAAATAGAGGCATAATCATAGGAGGAGATCTCAATTTGGTATTGAGCATAGAGGAAAAATTCGAGGGAAAATACAATGGTAACCCTTATAGGGAAATTTTAGAATCTATTATTGCAGCATGCAAATTAATGGCCATGCCTCCTAGCAATGGAAAGTACACATTGAGCAACAAAAGAATTGGGAAAAATAACATAAAGGAAAGAATGGATAGATTCCTAATACAAGACAAGGTCACCAATGCGTTCAGTGAGATAAAATCCAAAATCATGCACAACATAGCATCAAATCGCAAACCGGGGGCTATCACCCTTGCCCAATTCCTTTCAGATTCAGCTCCACGTGGAATGACAGAGAAGAAGTCAAAAAAATCATAGTTGAAGTGTGGACAACACCAATTAATGGCTCACCTAGCTATGTTTTGGAAACTAAATTAAAAACCTTGAGGAGAGAGCTAAAACATTGGGTGAGGATCAACCATATAGAAACACAAAAAAGAAAGTTAGAAATAGCAGAAAAAATAGAGAGAATCCAATTGGAAAAGGAGAAGCAAGAGGAAACACAAGAGAGCATATGGCAAGAAAAACAAGCATATTGGTAGATGTATAGACAAAATAGAAAGGAAGAAGAAGAGTGCCGGTTAAAATCGTGAAGTCTATGGCTCAAAGCAGGAGATAAGAACACAAATTTCTTTTATAATACAACCAAGATAAGAAGAAACCAAATTCAAATAGACAACATAAAAGATATTGAAGGTAAAGAAGTCAGAGGTCAAGAGGAAATAAAGAAGGAGGCTTACAGATACTATAAATCTATTATCAACCCCAATAGTAAATAACGAGTATGAAGAATATCTTCAGGATATGCCCAGGAAAATCAGTGAAGCAGAAAACAATGAACTCACAAGAACAGTTGAAGAAAAGTAAGTAGCAGATGTGGTTTGGAATTTGCATCCAGATAAGGCTCCTGGCCCAGATGGGTTCCCTATTTCCTTCTATAAAAACAACTGTACCATTATTAAAAAATATTTGATAAGAATGATAAGAAATGTTTTTGGGAAATTCAAGGTTGGAGGATTCACAAACTCTTCCTTCCTGGCTCTTGTTCCAAAAGAGTCAAATGCTAAATCCTTTAGTAGATTTAAGTCTATTTCTCTGTGTAACTCCTTTTACAAAATCACAACAAAAATCCTGGCAAACAGAATCAAAGTATTTCTTCTAGAAATAATATCATAAAACCAAGGAGGATTTTTCCCAAAAAGACAAATTCTAGACAACATTCTAACAATGCAGGAAGCTTTGCACTCTATCCTAATGAAAAAAGAAAAAGGAATTATTGTCAAGCTTGACATGGCTAATGCTTTTGATAGGGTCAACCTAAATTTCTCACGGCTATCCTACAAAGATTTGGTTTCTAAAAAAGGCAATAGATATAATAAGAGCCTGCACTGTGGGTCCTTTCATTGCACTATTGGTAATGGAAGACCAAGTGAATATTTTTAGAGTTCAAGGGGGCTACGACAAGGTTTCTTCTCTCTCCTTTCTTATACATAATAATGGTGGACTCCCTGAGCAGAAGTCTTGAGAAATGTAGATAAGAGAGAATTATCACAGGATTCTCAATCTCTCTTGAAGTAAAAAGTATAAACCACTCCCTATTTGCAGATGACACTTTGATTATGGGAGGGGCCTCCTGCATAATGGCAAGAAGAATAGAAAAGGTACTAAACAGTTTTTTGGAAGCCTCCAAGGGGCTTATAAATAATCATAAATGCAAAATCTATGGATGGAACACTTCATCTTGCACTCTCCAAAAAATATCTGAAATTTTGGAAATTCCATTTCAAGAGAAGTGGAGCCACTTCCAATATCTTGGACTCCCGATCTCAAAAGAAAAGTTGAAGATCGAAATATGAAATAAGTACATTGAGAAAATGAAACAAAAAGTGCAGAACTGGGGCAAGATATGGTTCAATATGGCAGGAAGGGTGGTATTAATAAAGGCCTTACTCACAATTCTCCCAATCTATCAATATGTTGTTATACTAGCCCTGACAAGTATACACAAATAAATTGAGCTAGTAATCATAGGGTTCCTATGGAAAGGAGGTAAAGTGGAGACAAAGAAGCACAACGTTGTAAAATGGGATGAAGTAACTCAACCCTATGAGAAAGGTGGGTTGGAAATAAGACTACCAGGAATAATGAACTTGGCTCTAGGAGAAAGATTAACATGGAGACTTATAACATGAGAGAGAAGCTGGTGGAAGCAAATCCTAGAAGAAAAATACATGAACCACAATATAATCCTCTTATTAAGAAAAGGTTATCCAATCAGGCCCTACTCCCAGGTATGGAATCTGATAAAAAAAACCATTTCCTCATCCAAGAAAACTCTTCTAAGATACCTGGTAATGGTAAATCCATAAAAACATGGAAGGATATAATAATGGGAAATCATCCCATAGCCAACCAAGAAAATCTTCAAGATATAAGAAGGTGGATGAAAACAAAAGGAATCAATACGCTGGATGATATATCTCTTTGGAAAGATGGAGAATGGGGAGATTGGAGGATCCCGATCCTCCGTCATGACCTTGTCCCTTAGTGGAAGTCCCTAATCTCATATCTTAAGGGGTCTGCTCCACTAAGTATAGGTTCAAAATATTCTCTTCATTGGGATCTTGATGGAAGACATTTTTCAGTCAATTCAATATATGCCACTTTACATCAATAAGAAAATAGATACTGGAGATTCTGGATGGTGGCATGGAAAATCGAAACACTTCCAAAAATTAAAGTTTTCATGTGGACATTGCTCAAAGGAAAAATATTGACCGTTGATAATCTTAAAAAGAATGGATATGAAGGCTCATCGTGATGTGCTATGTGTCATGGAAGTGAAGAAAATATCCAACATATTTTCACGGAATGCCCCTTTTCCAGGGATTGCTAGAAAGGGCTTGTTATTCCCTTGGATGTTAGCATCCAACATTTGCTACCTTATCATGAGCTTCTATCCACCTAGGGAAAAATATATCCATATTCCTTCAAAAACAAAGAAACAATAAAAATATATTGGCTGAGTTTGCCCTCATTTATGTGTTGGCAAATTTGGATAGAAAGAAATCATAGGATCTTTAAAGATCACACTCAAAATACCAGAACAGTCCTGGCCAAAACTTGGAGCGTGTCATCTGAGTTCATCAACTCTAAAGGAGTTAAATCAGATGTCTAACAATTACAACATGAGGAAAGATTCCGGGCTGAATTTGTGATGAGAAAGCAACAAAAAATACACATCAAAAAATATCCTAATAATATTCAGAATTGGAAAATAAGAATGAAACAAGAGGAGTATAAAACATGGACAAAAAATTTAAATAGGACCTGCTTACTGTTTGATGGTGTTTCAAAATCCAACCCAGGCAAGGTTGGAGTAGGAGGTGTACTTTTTGACCCAGGAGGGAAAAATACTATTACTTTTGAATGGGGATAGGAGAACTATCCAACAATAGGGCATACACATATGGCCTTATGTTGGGAACGGAAATCCTAAGGCAATGCAATATGAAGAACCCATCATAATGGGGGACTCTTCAATAATAATCCATTCGATGGTGGAAAGAAGAAGCCCCATGAACAAGGCCCTGAGACAAATAACAAAAAGGGTGGAAAAAAACATTGTTTCTAGGTGAAGTTACCTTCAAGCATATTCTTAGAGAAAATAATTGTACTGCCAACATGTAGGCGAATCTGGTTGTCGACCGTCCTATGAGAGAATCTAGAATTGATAATGAGATTGCTCAGAAACTTATTCCATATGAACTCTCACCACAAAGTGCAGAGAATAGAAATCAAAGCGGGAACATCAAGGTGGGAAACAATCACTTCGACTCAAATAAGTAGATATATGAAGATGAGGAAATCAAAGGAAATCCCCAAGAACAGACTTGACAGTCAATCTATGACTAACAAGTATTTGGCAGCTACTCAAGCTTCCCGTGAAATGCATATGTTCTCATCTCTGAAGGGGAAAGCTACGCAACTATATATTCTCCCCCTCCGTTCGTCTTATTTTATCTTTGCCATCTTTTCCCTCCCTCTCCTTCCCCTCAGTATCAATAGTAGTAATCTCTTTTCAAATAGTCGTAGTTGTGCCGCTTTAGGGTCTGATCTTATCTTCTCTGATCTCTCCTTTCCTTATTACTTTGCATAGCTCAGGTGGTTATTTCCCTGTTCCATTTTCCTCTGCGTTTCTCTAGCCTTTGCACAGCTTTGGAGGCGTTTACAATATTTTTGCCTTTGTGCAGCTCTGGTGCCCCTTCTATCATGCAACTCCTATTGCCATTACCTTCATGCAGCTCTTGTTTCCCCTTGCATTGTGCAGCTCCTGTTATCTCCCAGTTTCTTCTGCTTTCATGCAACTCTTGCTGCTTATACTTTCGGTGCCCGATCTCCCTTCCAGTAGCTGCTGGTCTTTGTGGCATTGTCTATTGACTGCTTTTGTCTCTTCTCCCCGTTTCCTATTTTCTCATCTCTGATCTACTTGATTGATTTCCCTCTCCCTCCAGGAAATATGGAAATCCACTTGCAAATATACCAAAGTGCGAAAGCTGTGCAGTTTGTCGAGCTAAAAAATTCTTGATTGAGCAGGTTAGAGAAACGGTCAAAGACTAAAAATATGAAGCAAAATATGAGAATTCCTCTCTAAAGAGACAAATAGAAGAATAGGAAAGAAATGTTTATGCTAAAACACAAATGCAAGCATTTGGAGGAAACGATGAATTATCTAAAGAGCTTACTTATTACTCAGATCGGAGAAAACTACAATGTTTAGAGCAACAAGAATTGGCCTCAACCCCATCAAGGACCCTCAGTCAACAAAAGGTAATTGTAAATGCCTCAATCATTTCATAACTTTTAAGTATTTCTGCTACTAGGGGTAAATTGCTGTTGAATCAGTATGTAAGTATTTATAAGGATAGTGCAATTAGTAATCTCAGAAACAAAAGGGGAGGAGCTTGAAAGAAAAGGATTTTTGGTCCTTTGTTTCTCTTTCAGGATGCCCTCACCCATTTTGGCTTGATGTAATGGGAGATGTCTCCCTCCTTTTATTTTTTTGGAATAGAAAACTAGTAACCGACTTTGTTAAAAAAAGAAAAGAAAAGAAAAGATGCAACACATCTTTTTGATTCAGGGTTGATTTTAAGGTTTTTATTTAAAATTTATTGATGGTCAAGGACAAGGTTTCAAAAAAATTATGATTTTTAACCACAACAAATGAAATGTCACTAGAAGCACCACATTTCGATTCCAAACTTGCAGCAATACTAATTGTGAAGGCCACAGTTTCAAAAAATTTATGATTTTGAGCATGAAAGAACAAAAAAAAAAGCCTTATTATTGGCTTCATTTTTAAATTTCATTATTGATTTTAAGGTTTTTTTTGAAAACCTTACAAGGTTGTTTAGGATATGGTTGCAAAAGTTGGTAACTCCAAACCCAAAACAAGGTTAGTTGTTGCAATGCAACATAGTCCCTATCTCTACCGTTATTTAAATGAATTTTTTGCCTAGTGTTTTCTCGGTAATGATGTATTCATTTTCCAATAATAAAATAAAATAAATAGGTCTGCACAATGAGCTAAGTTCTACACAATAGGCTATAAGCTCTGCACAAGTTCCACACAATACGCTTCACACAATGAGTTAGGTTTCGCATAGTAGGTTATAAGTTCTGCATAATGAGCTAAGTTCCACACAATAGGCTATAAGCTCCTCACAATGAGCTAAGTTTCGCACAATAGGCTAAGTTTCTCGCTTCCACACAATAGGCTAAGTTTGTCATATAAAAGTTATAAGTAGTTTTCTCGGTAATAATGTATTCGTTTTCCAATAATAAAGGTAGTGACATATTCGTTTTCCAATAATAAAACAAAATAAATATTTTTTTTGCATAGTGTTTTCTCGGTAATGATGCATTCATTTTTCAAAAATAAAATAAAATAAATAGCTCTGCACAATGAGTTAAGTTTTGCAGAATATGCTATAGGCTTTGCACAATGAGCTAAGTTTCACACAATAGTCTGTAAGCTCCGCACAATGAGCTAAGTTTCGCATATTAGTCTATAAGCTCTACACAATGAGCTAAGTTCCACACAGTAGGCTATAAGCTTCACATAATGAGTTGGATTTTGCACAATAGGCTAAGTTTGTCGCACAGAAATTATTAGTTGCTTTCTTGGTAATGATGTATTCATTTTCCAATAACAAAAGGTAATGACATATTCATTTTCCAATAATAAAATAAAATAAATAACTTTGCACAATGAGCTAAGTTCCGCACAATAGGATATAATTTATACACAATGAGCTAAGTTTCACACAATAGGATATAAGCTCTACATAATGAGTTAAGTTCCATAGAATAGGCCAAGTTTCTCACTTCTGCACAATAGGCTAAGTTTTTTGCAGAAAATTTATTAGTTGTTTTCTTGGTAATGATGTATTAGTTTTCCAATAATAAAATAAAATAAATAGCTCTACATAATGACCCTAAGATCCACACAATGAACTAAGTTCCACATAATAGGCTACAATTTCCACACAATGAGCTAAGTTTCATACAATAGGCTATAAGCTCTGCACAATGAGCTAAGTTCTGCACAATAGGCTATAAGCTCTACACAATGAGCGAAGTTCCGCACAATAGGCTATAAGCTCCATACAATGAGCTAAGTTCCACACAATAGCCTAAGTTTCTCGAACAAAAGTTATCAGTTGTTTTCTCGATAATGTTGTATTCATTTTCCAATAATAAAATAAAATAAAAGCAATTAATTTTTTTTTGCATAGTTTTTTCTTGGTAATGATGTATTTATTTTCCAATAATAAAATAATATAAATAGCTCGGAATAATTATTGATAATATTTCAATTGTATATAATTACGCATATGTGCAGAAGTGTGGATGAGTTGTATTGTGTTGGATAACTTTCTCTGCACAAATAGTCATTTTCTCATATATACGTTATTAAATCCTTTTTCAAGAGTGTTTTTCGCACTTGCATTTTCTCGTTATTGTCGCCTCCGCACAACTTTGTACAGTTAGTAACCATTTTTGTATTTATTCAAAGAGTTTCATATTTCATTCACATTACTTGTTTCACATTGCTTGCTCTGCACAATGATGACTACACAACTTCTTTTGTATGCCCTATATCTGGACACGTAGCTCTTTTGTGCGGAGAGGTATGTATTTCATCCATTAAAGGTTTTTAGTAAGCAATTGACGTATACAATATTATTGGTGATATTTTTATTTCTAAATATCTTTTTATATTTGTTCAAAGATGTTTGTATTTCATCCACATTTCTTGCTTCACACAACAATGACTGCACATTGATGATATTTGTATTTCATCCACATTACTTGTTCCACACTCCTTGCTTCACACAACTATGACTACACAACTTCTTTCACATGCGTTATATCTCTACACATAACTTTATTGTGTAGAGAGGTCTGCATTTTCGGCATTGTTTGGTCTGCACAATGTTTTTCGTACGTGCTATATGTGGAGACCCCACCTGAGTGAATAATTATTTTAGTAAACAACTAACACATACGAAGTCATTGCTAATACTTTGTTTATTTCAAACATCTACTTGTGTGGAAGTGCTCTTTGTATGGATATCCACACTTCGCATTAAGTGCTAATATTTTAGTTATAAATAATGCATATTAGCAGTCTCTTTAGTAAAAGTTCTGTGGATAATAACATTGTTTATGTTCATATTACTGATAACATTTTTATTGTAAATAATGTTTTGAATATATGTTTGTTAATTCTCTTGTGCAAAATGTGTTTTGTTAATATTATTGTTAATACTTTAGTTATAGATCATGCATATCAATAGTCAAGTGAGTAAAAGTAGTGCAGAGTGCACACAAATTTGTGTGCAAAAACACATTTCATTAATCAAAAGCTTTGTTTGTAGCAGAAGAAGCTTTCAAGTTTGTATTTTGTGGATGATAGAATTGTTTATGCACATATTATTGATTAATATTTTAATTTTAAATATTGTATACTACTGCTATTTAAGTAAATTTCAATTGTAAATAATGTTTCAAATTAGAATATGTGCGAAAGTGCAAGGAAAGTCCATTGTGAGGATGAAGCTTTCAATGTGCAAATTACCGCACTTGGTACTTTAGTATTAAATAATTACAATACCACTGAAGCAAGCAGTGGACTTATACGATTGTTGCTAATAATTTAGTCATAAATGATGTGTATCTACTTGTCTCTACAACTAATTAAGTGGGGTATGCATTTCACTCACACTTCTATCTCATCTCATGCTTGCCCCGCACTGCTTGCTCTGCACAATGAGATTTTCACAGTTTCTTTTGTGTACACTATGTGTGGACACACTTCCTCCACAAGTGTTATAAGATAGAGTCCACTAGCATTCGTATTGAAGGCATTTATATTTGTTGTTTGCAATAACACCGAGATAATCGATGGACTGATACAATATTATTATGAATATTATAATTATAAATATTGTTTTTTATTGCTAATATTTTAGTATTAAATATTTCGTATTTATTTTTGCAATATTTTAATTATAAGTAATATGTATCTCCATATTGTCAAATATCAATAGTCCGATATCATTGAACACAAGATTTCTATATGGTTATGTAGTAGTCTATTGCACAAAGGAATATTTCAAGCTTTGATTATGCGATCGCTCACATTTTGCATTAAAGGATTTTGTAGATTTTTTTTCCTGAGAATTGACACATAAGTGTTGAGTTTGGCTACAAAAAATTTCAAAGCTAACGTGTAGTATCAATTTTCATTTATCAAACTTGATATCGCATACTATAATCATTATCTATGTAGTATAATTTTAGTGTTTATAACATATTTTACTACGTGATTACTGTAGATTCTATCTCGGTAGTTGGAAGTGGTAGTGAGACATAAATAAGACACATTAATTGTTTCAGTGAACACAATTCATTTAATATCTACATGTGAGAAAGACAAAAATACATTCAAGTGGCAAATTGACAACTGGGTTCTGAAATTACTTTTGCAAAGTAAAAGTTGGTCTGTAGTATGGCAAGTCTACATAGTAAATATGTTAGATACACATTAGTTCAATGAATAATTATGGAAAAGAATAATTTATTGGAAAAAGAGATTTAGTTAATGAAAAAATAATTTGATTTACAATTTTAATAAAATAGTATGTCGACACTTATTTCTAAATCGTGTAAAGCGGATTAATCATGAAATGTAATCGTGTTGGCATTGATGTGTATTGTAGTGTTGTAGGTGTGTTGTTAGTTGGCATTGATGTCAACCTGGTAGCATGGGTTGCAGGAGGGTTAGTTATCACTTGCATGTTTGGTTGCAGGTGGTTTGTACGTGATTATGTATTGCATTGGTTTTTGGCATGTATACTAGCATGGTGATGTGAGGCTGGAGAGGCTGTCATTGTCATCATGATCATGTTATTATGTTCATGATTTTTGCATGGAGTTGGATGTTAGTGTGTTGCACTAGATTGGAGGCCTTCCCATGATGATCATTTGTGTAAAGGAGGACTTTTATTGGAGATGTGATGATCTTCTTGATCACGTTGAATGATCATGTTGTTGTATATAGGTGTTGGTGGCTACTATAGGAGTTAGAGTTGAGGAGCCTTGTTGAGTAGGTCTCCATGTCCCGAATTAGGTCTCTCATGTTGATGATGTTATACATAGGGCTTGGAGAGGATCTACAAGTGTCAGAGGATGTTTGAGTTGGTTGTATAGGTGTTGGAGGATGTCTGACATGTTTTGGAGTTGAGTATTGCTGGAAGAGTTTTTGTGGAGTAGGTTGATGGCTTGGGTGTTAATATATTTGTTGGTTGGCATCCAAGTCAACCTAGTTTAACTTGTGATGATGATGGTGATGTGGAAGTGACTTGGTGAAGTGTTGTAGAGATTTCAGTGGTTGCTTGAGGTCTTTCTAATGATGGTCAATCTATGGAATACATTTAGACAAATTTTGGGTTGGTTTGACTAAGTTTTTTCCACCCCCTACCATAGTTGCAGGGATACATGCTTGTGGGAGCAATTGAGAGGCTCCAGTAACTGGGACACATGTTTGTGCATGTGGTTGAAGGGCTCTAGTTGATATCAGCTAGTGTTGTGCATGCGGTTGAGACTTAGAGCTAGAATTTCTTTGGATTCCTCATGCATCTCAACTAATTTTGGTATTGTGGCGATGTTCTTTATTGAAAATTTTTAGTATATGGTCGAAAAAGGTAAGTAATCTTATAAAAGATGGTTAAACTTGAAAATATCCATCATTTAGTGGGTAGAGTGGCTTGATCTAAGAAAATTTAGTTGTGTGAAAATAATTGTTGAGTGGTCCATAACCTGTAGCATTTACTGAATTAATCATTGCCAAAAAATGATAAATAGAGGAATAATTTGAGTGTATTTGGTTGGTTATGTTCAGAGTGTGTGAGCATGCCATTGTGAGCATATTGTGAGTGATTAGATATTGCAGAAACTATGCACACAATATTCAAGAGGTATATCAAAGTTATGTATACAAAATTCAAAGAATGATTTAGAAGAAAATTTAGATTTTATGTGTTGTAGAGTGGAGAGGAATTGGTATCTTATGGTGTGTTAGAGAGAAGTGTATTAGTGTGAAAAGAAGAGAAGAATTATCCTCCTTTGGGTCAAGGTTTTTGGGTTCATATTTTAAGTGCAAAATGATGGTGTTGTTGGGTTTCTCATGTTGAGCAGATTGAGAACCCGGTATGAAAATGAATGAAACATGGTTCACATGGAGGAAGTGAAGGCATGAAGGCTTCATAGTAGATAGTGATTTGGTAGATTTAGTAGAATGAACATATTTCTCCATCTAATAAGTGTTGTATAGTCTAATGGGATTTGGGCGAGGATCGTTGATCATGGTGGCCTTCAACGGATGGTAGTCCGTAGATCCATGAGAGAAACATATTTCATAATTGACAGTTGCTAGCATACTGTGAAGGAAGCAAATTATTTTAGCTTATGGTTGTAATCTAATCCATGTAAATCTTGTTCAGCATATTAATAGAAGAATTGAGAAGTCCAACAACAACAAGGTGATGTTCTCCCGAAAGGGCTTCCACAAGAAATACTTGAATCTTCATGTGTGCTTATTTGTGTTAATGCTTTCCATGAATATTATACTTTGAGTTTGTGTGTTACAAATTGATAATCTGGAAAAAAGATTTAAAATTTATATAAAGGCCATCACTATTGATTCATGCCCCTCTCTCAATAGTGATCTAGTTTCCAACAATTGGTATCAGAGTTGATGCTCTTCAGTGAAGCTTGACCGCTTGGAGAGTAGATCATGGATCATGGCTAGAAGAAAGAAGAGGATGTATAAAAAGGCAAAGAGTTTGAAGAAGGAATACAATAAATCCACCAGAAAAGGAGCTAGAAATTGTGAAATCTCATCCAAATCAGGTGTGCCGCGAGGTAATATGTTGAGATAATTCTTGAATTATGATTCTGATGATTTTGTTGAGTTACATAGTGAAGAAGAAAATGGTGTTGCTCTTGCTAAGGATGAGTATGATTCAGCAATAGTTGTAATAAAATAATTAGCTGCTAAAGTGGGTAGACTAACCTCTGCATGTACGGATCATAAAAGAATTTTTCATATTTATGATGATAAGGAAAATGTTCTAAGAGAAGAGATCAACGAATTGAAAATTTAGCTAGAGGAGGCAAAAAAGATAGAAGATTGTATGGATAAGAAATATACATAAAATAAGGAGGAACGTGAGAGATTGGAAGTAGAAGTGGTTTCACTAAGAATAAATTTGGAGAAGAAAACCACTCAGTTTAAGAGAAGACAAATTTCCTCATCTTGCAAATTAGATTACAACATTCATAAAGGAGAAACTAGTTTTGTTGCAGCCACAAGTATAATTGGTGATTATAGTGGCAAAAGCATCAAGGAGGAGATCTATCAATATAACAAGAAACCAAAGAAGGAACTCAAGGAATAAAAACCAAAGGTGATGCTAAGAAAAGCACCTAGAAGATCATTTTCATCTTTGGGTGATGTGAGATGCTACAATTGCTAGAAACTAGGACATATTGCAGCAAATTACTGATCCATGCTGTTATGGCCTGAATCTACCTCAGGTTGAAGAAAGACAGGTCTAGGGTAACATCAAACCACACTTAACCTGGTAGCTAGCCCTACTAGGTCAAGAGAGGGCTCTCTCCTTGTCAATCTCAATTATAATATGGAAAATAGGTCTTGAGATGACTGAAAATTAATGCTGATTTTAGGCTAGGTATATTTTCTTAGAGGAATTTGATGGATTTTAATGGTTGGTTGCTGGATCAAATGGGGAAGGTAGCTTTGGGTCTGGGAAATCAACACAGATTTGTAGAGGTTTCTGTGGGGCGAGGTAGGCAAGTGTTTTAGCACTTTGAAATGAGTGTAATGGTGAGTCTAAAGACTGGTGAGGAGATGGAGAGGGTATGCAAAAGTCATGAGTCCTCTTCAAACAGTAGAAAACATGTAAAACTAAATAAACCCTAAGGCAGAGCACTGAAATATCAATGAATTCTACATTTTACACTTGATTCATTTAGCTATGAAGAATAAAAGAGATGATGGCACATAAACATAAGATCACTGAATAACTAAGAAGGAAACTATGCTAATTCACATTACCACAAGAATCCCACAAAATGCTGCAAAACCCTGGTTCATTTCCTTGCCAAACTGTAGAAGTGATTTACAAAGTAGCTCAATGCATCCACAAGTGTCTAACCCTGACAAATGACTAAGAAAGTACAAGAAATAGGCATCAAACCACCTATGCTAGCCATTAGGGGTCGAATCCATGAGTCAAGGAGCTGTTTCAACAACATCTAAACTAGGAACTACAAAATAGGCAGTGGAACAACTTGCCTCTAAAACTATGGAAATTGATTCATTCATCCTCAAACCAACTCTAAATGATGTATCTACCTCCTTAGGTCATTTTCATCATTTTTACATCATAGTACATCAATTTAAATCATATTACATCATGAATTTATCAAAGAGAGAAGAAAATGTCAAAGTGGTATAAAACTAGGTGAAATTCTGAGCAAATAGGCAAAACTGGCAAATTTTTCTCCGATGCATAGCGCCATTGATTCTATGCGTAGTAATTTTTCCAGGCTAGTTTTGGAAGGTTTTCCAAAGTCCAAATTAGGTGCATAATAGCTCATTAGAAATATTTGTGAGTCTACTTTCTGGAAAAACTTGAATTTTTTGATTTGAAGTCCATTTGCCCCTCCAAAAATGCAATCTCCCAAGACTGCTTCCTATGTGGCAAAAAAATGGCAGAGAGGGCACTTTTTGGGTGTTTTTGGACCTTTTGGAGGTCCAAAACTTGTTAAAACTTCTCAGCCATTTTTGAGCATGCATAAATTTTCATGATGATTCCAAAAATGTAAAGTTTTTTGCAAATGGAGGCCCCGGCGCTACGCACCTGTCAGAAAAACTTGTTTTTTGCCTCAAAAATTCAAAAATGACAAAAACTTCACCAAATTTCTTGAAATTTGACATGAGTGATCTTTGTTAGGTGCTATGTTGGGCCAATGATGCTTCAGCCAATATCTTGAGGTTATCTTGTTCTTTTTTGACTTTCGAGGCTCTCTTTAACTTGGATTTTAGGCTTCTTATCCTTGTCTTGCAAATTTTGTTCCTCGCCAAATAGTGATAAGCCATGTGGCGTAACATTTTCTTCTCCTTGTTAGATTTGTCCAATAGCTTTTCCAAATGGATATTTTCCCTCTCTAACCATGATTCCCAGTCGGCCTCTATTTCTTGCTCTAGTGAAGTTAGCTTGATTTTCCTTCTCTTTGCCAATTGCCGGTTTTCCCTTATGTTTTGCAGCTCCATGATTGTTTGTTTGTCCTCCATTTGCTTCTTCTGTTGCTCAAGGTAATTAATGATCCATTTAGCCCTCCCAATGTTAAGTGATAGGCTTTGGATCTCGGCTTCCTTCTCTTTGATGATCTCATCCTTGAGTGAGCCCAAATTAGTGTCCTCTTCCTCAATCAAAACGAAATCTCTGTTTTGGCCTTCAGAAGGCACTTCATCATGCAATGGTTTCTTTCCTTTGTCCTGTACCTACTATGCTAAAGAAGAAGGCAAAGCCCTTTTCACCCCAGGTGAAGATAACATTTTCCCTTTATCTGGCAAAGAGAATGAAACCCCTTCCACCCTTGGTGGAGATAATACTCGTTTGGCAGTTGCAAATAGTCTCCTTGTACCTTTCTCATAAGTGACAAATACTGGCACACCTAAAGGTTCAGTCTCATGAACATTTGGCTGGTTTGAAGGCCCTCCTTCCTCATGAAGCACCGATGGAGTCACCTGAGAGATTTTGAATACCTCATGTGCAATGAAAGTATCCCATGAAATATCAACAAGCTTAGCTGATGCAAAACAACAATCTTAATCAATGGAAAATGGTAAATGCTACTAAACTACTAAGGAAGAAGTTTCCTTTGCACATATGTATCCATCTTCTCAATATTTCTACATATGAAATAGGGGAGGTTCATCATCTTCACTCTAGTGAAGTGCATCGGCAATCTAACATGGTAAGTATACAAACGAGAAAACCTCCCTTCACAGATGAAATACTTGATAATGACTTTCATAATTGGAGCATAAGTGTCTTGTAGATATTTGAAAGGAAAGAACCTATTGATTTGACTTTGATAACTAGCCTTGATGTAAGGCTCATAATGCTCTCTGCCCACATGCTACCCCTTATTCCACTATTCTCCCACATTAGGGATGCCTGTTGTTGCTGCAATAGTTTCAGGTATCAAAGTGAAAGAAACACCATCTAGGTTCATCTAGCCATTGTGAAGATGAAGAACAAATAACCTAGCAATATCATGGTGATATTTCACCTTCTCCACCATCTCACAAAACTAGTAACAAGACTGATGTTTAAAACATGTTACTGCAAGAGGGAAAGCTAGTAACTCTGTGAGAGTGGTGGGCTCCTCCCGAATATGTTTTCCTCCTTTACGTGGTTTTCTTGGTGCATGAGCCTCTTGGGAAGAATCACTGACAGTTTCATCATCCCTTTCATATGTTGAATCTATTTCCATTCTTGCAAATGTCGATGAGTATGAAGACATTTTCTCAAATATGGGAAGACTGTTGTTTTTCTTTTGGGGATAAAAGGATTGACTGATAGTAGGACTGTGAATGAGGGTTTTGATGATGGCATTAAAGTTTTAGGGAATGATAGGGTTTGGGAAATGGGAATTAGGGTTTTGAGAATGGTAGGAATTATGTATAAGGCTTAGGGTTTAGTGATAGGGAGTAAGGTGAGTGTCAATGGAAGGGGAAAAGAGGAAGGGATTTATGGAAATTTAGTGACAATGGAAGGGAATGGGGTATGGAATATAACCAAAAGAGAATAAAAAACAAAAACAAAACCCTATGCAACTTTGGCAAGACAATTTTAGTGACAGCCAGGGTTTGTTTTTTAGACACATAAAACACCACCAGATATGGAAAAAATCCCTTGCTAGACTAGATGAGAGGGTGGACTTACTTTCCAAGAGGTTATTTGTGCATTTGGAGGCAAAGGAGGGTGATAAAATTGTTTTTGAAGCTCCAACAACAGATGCGCCGTGCCAACGCCCAGGTACATAACGCACTTTCTGTGTGTAGCGCTCGTTCAATTTCCTTTGTAAAACCTGCGCCAGATGCCTAGCGCCAAGCAGGTGCGTAGCGCCAGTGCCCAGATGCGTAGCGCCACCAAATTTTCGTGATTTTTGCCTGATTTTGCCTCTTTCTCCCACAAACCCGATTTTTGTTCTCTAAGAGTGAATTTGCACAATGAAATAACAAAGAGGACCTTTTTTCACTTCAAATATGCATGACTTTAATTTTTCATCCATCTCAATCCCACTTTGCTAATGTTAAAGTCACTTTGCTTTTAAAAGCTCTCTTTTTCTTTTTGCAGTTTGACTCATGAATTGAACTTTGCTTGATGAATTGATGCATTGATGTTTTTGTTTCTTACAGAAGCTGGAGTTGGCAAGGTGACTAAGGACAACAGCTCTAAACTTATTACATATAGGAAAATTAAAATTATATGAAATTTTTATACATAGAAAATAAAAACTCTGTTTTTCCTCAAAATAGGGTTATGAGGAAAAAATCACTTATTGAGCATAATATCATTGAAATTTTTTATCTTGAGACCTTATTTGACCTCCTCATGAGCCTGCTAACTCTTATTGAGCTTTTGCATGACTATGGTGACAAACCTTAGACCTAATGAGACCTAAAACCCTAAAAATGGCTTTTGCAAATGCAATGACAAAAGATACTTGTAAATGACCTGAACTTGTAAAAATAGGCCAACAGGTAAAGACCATGAGGGAAATTTGATAATGAACCACTACCATCAGTTGATCCATGACCTAATGGAATGCAGCTGATCAAATGGGACACCTAAAATTCATGCAAAAAGATAATTTTGATCACTGATGGAGGGATGAAGATACCGACACTAACACATGCAACAAGAGAAGTAGTGGTGTAGAAGGTCCTACCAAGAAAACAAGCAAGAAAGACAACCCACTTTTTGGATTTCAACCAAAATCAGCTATAATGGTCATTTTTATGGTTATTGCTACTCATGCAATGATTTTGGCCACAAGGCTATTGAATGTAGGTTGTATGCAATGAGGAGTAAAAGGAAGGTCAAGAGATTTGAATATTTTCCTCCATTTCTTGGTCATATCATATGCTACATATTTGATAATGTTGGTCATATGGCCAAGGATTGCAAGCCTCGAAGACATTTAAGGCCACCTAAACAAAGAATGAAGAATATGCAAAGAAGGACAAACAAGATGACAGTTGGACATCCGCATGAAAGAGAGTAGCCACTCAAAGTTTGGAGGAATAAGGAGAAAAAAAGACCGTCAAGAAGAAACTAAGGCTGCATGGCCTCAGGAGGAGCTATGGTGCACTTATTTTTGCATGTAGAATCATTGATGGTGTTTCCATAGCTAGTGGAGTATATGTGAATATATTTTCTTGTTGAGAAGTTATTTTTGATAATGCTTATGATTTCATGATGATGGATTTTTTTTTTCTACTACTTATTGTATTTTCTAAGGTTGTTGTGATTAGGATTTGTGATCTGAGAATGAGCACAAATCTCTCTAGAAGGAAGGTTGACAAAACATGATGGCACATGTTCAGGGAGCACTTTATATGCTTCCAATATTTCAATGGTTCTGATGGAATTATGACTCCTTGGAGGAGTTATCTATGCATTTCATGCTATGTGCTCATCTGTTGCAGATGTATGTGTTTTGATTATGCATGGATTATATGTTTCCTACATAAGTTGACATGCAGTTGGATTATATTATGCATTTTGGGTTGATGATTTCATGTATGTGTTGGTGATTACTTTTTTTGATATATTTATTCGATGGTTGATAATTTGGAGAGGTTAATACAAGTATCTTATGTGATTTATATTCCTGCTCAGATATGGAGAGAGTACATTATTTCACATGTTTTTGGATCAAGTTATTGATTTGTTAGTTTATGATGTTTTTGTTTCATTTCTACCCTCCAGAAGAGAGAGTGTGTTGACTCAGATGGGATGAGGTCAAGAGATTATGGTGCTATATTGCAAAACCATATGTTGTTATTGCTTATGTTGATTGCTATGGAATCTCATTAATGGCATGCTATTCATCAGATATATATATTGTGTGTGTGTGTGTGTGTGTGTTGTTGCTTCTATGTCATGTTGCCATGTTGTTGCTTTTAGATGGTTAGGTGTATGTTGAGCATGGTCGTGATTATTATGTTGTTCCTGAAATTTTATTGTTGTTGTTACACACATGGTTTTGGTGAGAGGTTGAGATGTTGAGATTAGTCATGAAATACCATATTATATCTATGGCACTCCTATTTGTTGTTGCTACATATGGAGGTTATATCGTTGCTCATGGAGGGCTAGTATTTGATGCATATGCCATGTATTATACTTTCATTGATGTTGTTGTATGAAGCATATGTTGTTGCTCATGGATATCATGTACTCATGTTACATCATTAGATTGGGGTATGCAAACTTGTGTGCAATTGTAAGAGTCATGTATTGTCATTGTCCTATCTTGATTGGTCTACTATAAATGGAGAGATCTATGGAGTCATGCATACATTGAGAGAGTCTCATGTGAGTCATGGTTCAAGCATATGTATAGGCTTACTGATGTCATTGTATAATCATGTATTATATTTTATAGCCATGTAATAAGTCTATGAATACATGTACTATATTTCATATCATTTGGTCATAGTCATTGGTCCATGTGGAGTAGCCTCTTGCATATGGTGAGGAGGCATTGGAAATGATACCATGGAGATGTTTGTATTCAGTGGAGTATGGTTGGTCATACTATTGTGACCCTGTCATCATGCATTTGCTACTACCATGTCTTCTTCAAAGAGATGTTTCTTCTAGATAGTCATTGTTGTTGTTGATGTATGAGTTTTCTTCTACTGGAGAGTACATTGTAGAGAGGATGTATCTATTGTTGTTGCTTCAGAATTCGTTGGATATATGTTGTTGTTGCTATGGATTTGATCATAGTTTTTGCTACTCGTTGGTCACATTATGCTATTTTTGCTCTATGTTGTTGATTTGATTGGTTGCTAACTCTTGTCAATTATGATTTGATTGGAGACTGATATTAGAATCTCCACGCTGCTTCATTTTGCTAGATAATGAATTCCAACTTGGACTGGTTGTTTCTCATGTTCATCATCATCTGAAGACCAATTGACACAAGCAGATCTCAGTTTCTCCCTGGTTACAACTTTTGTTAACATATGTGCAGGATTATGTTAGTGTGTATCTTTTCCAGCTTCAATTGTCCATCTTCCAACATTGACCGTATGAAA
>APFE030845005.1:0-33925 GCA_000404065.3 Pinus taeda
AAGTACCATAGTTGCCTACACAGGTACATCTAGGACAAGATGGAGTTACTGATATGCCGTCAAGATCAAGCAAATGTTTAAATAGAAGAAGTGAGACTTTGGATTTGCGAATCCGAAGCAAGGGAAAGGTACCCACAAACCGCAGAATAAAGGAAAAAGCCAAGGTGGGGTGGCCCAAGAGAACTTGCCAAAGCTGCAAGCAAAGAAAAACAACACAGGAAAGTGGTGTGAGTTCCATAAGAGATCCACTCACAACACAAGTGAGTGTTAGGTGAAGCAGTCGTTGGTGGCCAAGCTAAAGGCTTCAGAATCAAATGCATGTTTTGACTCTGAGTTAGAACCTGACAAGGGGAATGATAAAGGGAAGTAGATTATCATTGCAGATCCTAATGCCACTGTTACCACAGTGAAGATCCAGAAGTAGGAACTCGAATATCCAGATGAGGAGGAGCACCTCTTCCTCTCCCATATGTGGGTAAAGGGTTCCCCGCTACAGATCATTGTCAACAGCGGGAGACAAAAGAACCTCATTTCGACAGAGGTTGGCTGGGCTTACCGACCGTAACACATCCATAGCTATACACCATCGGGTGACTTCACCAAGGACGAGATCTTCGAGTGAGCCAGCAGTGCCACCTTCCATACAACATCAAGCCCTTCACGGGGAGGTATTATGTGACGTTACACCCCTTGATGTTTGTGATGTATTATTAGGCCAACAATACTTATGGAAGAAAAATGTCTTGTATGAGTCAAGGCCTCATGATGTTATTGTTACTTTGGGAAATAAGTTGTACAAGATATCGAAGGTAGCACCACCTATCACCATCTCTTTGGTTACTGCAAAATAATGCAGTAAGCTCATTTCAAAAACCGGGAAATTTGTTTTCCTGATGATACGCCCTCATGGAAAGAAGAAGACAGTGGCCACAACCTCTAGACAGGGCCCCTCCGCATGACAAAAGTAGATGGAGAATGTCATGGAGGAGTACGAGGACATCTTCACCTCCCCCGCAGGGATGCCTCTGCACTGTCAGGTCAAGCACTCCATCAATCTAACTCGAAGTGCACCGCTACCCAATGGACCAATCTATCAACGCTTCATTATGGATAATGATGAAATCAAGAGGAAGATTTAGGAGTCGCTATAGAAAGGTCAAATTTCACTGAGTTCATCACCCTGTGGGAGCTCGGTCATGTTGGTACAAAAGAAGGATGGGACTTGGAGACTCTATATTTACTATCAGGTGCTGAACAAGATCATTGTCCAGAATAGGTACTCGATCCCATGGATTGATGACCTTCTGGACCAACTAAAGGGGGGGAATTATTTTAGCAAGATTGACTTGAAGTTAGGATATAACCAGGTACTGATCGAACCCTCCAATGTGTGGAAGATTGCATTCAAAGCCAAGGAGGGTCTTTTTGAATGGTTTGTTATGCCTTTAGGGTTGATGAATGCTCCTACAACCTTCATGAGGTTGATAGATGACATCTTGCTACCATTCACCAACTCATTTGTAGTGGTATACTTGGATGACATCCTGATCTTTAGCCAGAGTTGGGAAGAGCGCCTCCACCACATCTGACAGGTTATCCAAACACTGCAGCAAGAAAAGATGTGTGCCAATTTGGAGAAATGCACCTTTGGAATGACCCAGGTTTAGTATTTGGGACACATTATTGATGAATGGGGAGTACATGTGGATCCATCCAAGATCCAAGTCATCCGGGATTCGCCAGCTCCAACCACTTCGACAGAGCTCCACATCATTTTGGGCCTTGCCAATTTCTACTGCAAGTTCGTGTTGAGATTCTCTAATATCACGTGGCCCTTGAGTCAAGTCACCAAGGGAGGAGTGAAAGAAAACTTCTTTTGGTTTGAATCTCAACAGAAGACATTCAGAGACTTGAAACATCGCCTCTGCTCTGCACTAGTGCTCACATTACCAAACTTGCAACAACCATTTGAGATCGAGACAGATGCCTCTAACTATGTTATTGAGGCAGTCCTTACTCAACAGGGGAATCTAGTGGCATATCACAATGAGACACTTTATGACACAGTCTGGAAGTATCCCACTTATGAAAAAGAGATGTATTCCTATGTGGAGGCCTACCGACAATGGAAGTATTACATTTTGGGAAGGAAATGGTCATCCACACATACCACCGACCCCTGCAGTTCATACAGATGCAAGGGAAGTTGCAAAATGATTGTCATAAGAATTTGTCCACATACCTGCAACAATTCCATTTGAATATCAAGTATAAGAAGGGTAGCACCAATAATATTGCAGATTGCCTCAACCGACCACCAACCATGGCATTAACCATCGTGCTCAAGTCTTGTGGGCAGGAGACTTCTAATTGGCCACTTCTCTACAAAAGTGACCTAGAATTTGGCCACACATACCAGACGCTCTTGGAGGGTCAGTAAGTTCCATATTTTCACCTCCAAGATGCCCTATTATGCTACCTTGGACACCTTTGTGTTCCTTCAAGAGAGCGTGCCAAGATGATTTGGGAAGCACACTACAGTCGAGACGCTGGGAATTTTGGGGTCGAGAAAATGGTGGCAATACTGCAAAAGTATGTCTATTGGCCGAATATTCGATATGATGTCGGGAAGTACATCAGATCCTGCATTGCCTATGCCATTGCCAAACCGACCATCAAGAAGAAAGGCATCTATACTCCTTTGCCTACCCCTAGTCGACCTTAGGAATCTGTCTCCATGGATTACATGTTGGGTCTTCCTTCTACTAAGTATGGCAACGACTGTGTTTTTATAGTCATCAACAGATTCTCGAAGATGGCCATTATGGTGGCCTATAAGAAGAATATCACAACACAAACCACTACTAAAATCTTCTTTGAACGAGTGTGGGTACACTTTGGGATCCCACAATCTATCATCTTAGATCGGAACAGAAGGTTCCTCAGGACATTTTGGTTTAGTCTCTGGTCAATGATGGACACCAAGCTCACTAAGTCCACAACATTCCATCCCCAAACTGATGGCCAAAAAAACATCATCAACAAGCTGATCTTACACATTCTACGCATGTACAGCTCAAAGCATCCACGCACATGGGATGAGAGCCTCCCCTATGTCTAGCACAGGTATAACTGGGCTCTCCACAACTCGAGTGACCACAACCCTTTTTAGGTGGGCTTGGGATTCCATCCATTATGTCCCATTGATATGGCCATGCCATTCGTGGCTACTCATACATATTCGGCTCATGTCTAGTCTGAAACCAATAAAGCAAATAACTTCATTGAGCACATCCAACGTATCCACTAGCAGGTCCACAACATTTTGGAGAAATCAAATAGCAAGTACAAGCAGCGACATGATCAACATTGAGTGCCACAAAAGTTTCAAGTGGGTGACAAAGTCTGGTTGCATTTGCAAAAGGAATGACTTACTAGAGCATATTGGAAACTCAGACCACTCCGATATGGTCCTTACACCATTACTAAGGTAGTGGGAGACAAGGCATTTGAGCTCAGCATTCCCCCATTCCTTGGCCTGCACCCAATGTTCAATGTGGGCAGCCTTTGACCATACTTCCCACGATTGCTAGACACATCAGACATTGCACAACAAGTCACACCTACAGAGTTAAATACAGATTGCATGGAACAAGCCACAACTAATTGAATCATGGACACATAGATCAAGAACACCCGGCAACAAAGATCCAACTATATCAAGTTGTCAAAGCATGCCAACTCCATCACCAGGGCAAGTGGCTCACCAGGGACCAAGTTTAGCAGAAGCTTCCTCATCTCATGGAGGAAATCAGTGCAATGGAGACCATTTCTTCCTAAGGGAGGAGGAATGATCTAGGTGGATATTGGTGGCCACCTGCCTATTCCACTTGGACCTCCAACACCGTCTCCTTCATTTTTTTGGTTTCCTTAATTGTAGCATGATTTACTATTTTTGGTATTCTTTTGGGTCTTGAACTTTTGGAGCCCATTAAACCTTAGAGGCCAACTCCATGACATGCCCCGCTATTCTGAGAAGCACCTCCCAAAGTTCAACCTCGAAAAGGGGACCTCAGATAACAACCATATTAGCAACTTCTACTTGGCATTGCAAATGATGAAGGTCCAGTACGACGATGTGGCTTATTGTTTATTCCCTCACACCCTTGTGAATAAGGCAACCACTTGGTATCGGTCACTGCTCGTCGCCTCCATCCAAACTTGGGATGAGTTCCGTAAAACCTTCCTTGACAATTTTCGGAAGACAAGACACCTTCTATTCTCCTCACCGAGCTCAACACACTGAAGTGTCATAAGAAAGAGAAGGTGAAAGATTTCAATCAATGATTCACCACCATTTTGAATAAGTTCCCCATGGATATAGCCCTTGATGATTCTGTCACAATTGATTATTACACGAGGGTCCTACCATGGGATATTTTCATGTTCGTTAAACGTGAATAAAAACCCACCCTGGTAGAGAACTTCGCTACTGTAGTCAAAGTTGAAAAGGACATCCTTTCTATCAGTTTCCTAAAGCATGAGTCATGGGAAGAGGCAAAAACCTTCAGTAGGAACAGTTAGACCTCATCAGGTAAAACCGTAGACAAAGACAAAGATTCCTTCGATTTTGAGGCACTAGCCAAATCCTTAAAACAATTGACTAACGAAGTGTTTGAATTAAAGAGAAGAGCTAGTGATGCTTCGGGAGGAGAAAAACCCACTAAACCCTTCTTCCATAAAACTAATAATCTCACTAATAAAGCATCGTAGACATCCAATTTGAAATTCAATGTGGAAGAGCTAGGAAAGGATAACTTTTGCACTTTTCATCAGGCCTCTCACTCTAAGAAGACCTATCTGTAGTGGCTCCAGAACATGACTGTCATAGTTACCCAACTATTAGAGGATCAGGCTGCAAGAGAGGGTGAAGAAGAAATTAACGATCCTGAAGAGAAAGACTCCCCTCCCAGGGATGATGCTCCATATGTTGTGTTAATCTTCGAGGTCATCCATGGGGGAGAGGTGTTGAGGTGTTGACCGCTCAAGTGTCTATCATTGGAGATGATCCCCCCAAGCCCCTAAAAAGTTACAACCTCAGGAGTAAAGGTCCCGTGTCTAACGCTATGCTGGAAGATAAGAAAAGTGCCTTGTTATAGAGGGTTATGCCGCCCATGAGTACCAACCAGCCATCAACATCTTCACTGAAAGGGACAAATGATTTAAGCTCTAAAGAGTCACCCACCGGTATAAGATGAGACTCATCCACACCCAGAAGTTCGACCAAAGTGGTGATGGCTAAAACTACCTTGGTAACGTAGCACTTGGAATAAGAGCTTTCGTCCATAGAGTTTGATTACAATATCATTGAAGATTTGAAGAAGACTTGAGCTAATATTTCATTTTACAAGTTATGCAAGTTGACTAGTCAGCATGAGTTGATTGCCAAAAACTTCGCCATCTCTCCTACCCCTTGAAAACTCACCAATCAAGTCGAGTGAACTCCACAATCGATCCACAACACTAATCGACCTTCAAGCCGTAGTGAATTCTGCAAACACAAACTCGAGAGGCTTGACCCCTCCTTTCCTATTAACCTTTGAGATGTTCAATTTTAATGTTCACAATTGCCTCATCGACTCTAGCGCATCGACCAATGTCATGCCATGGTTAGTATGCAAGAAGATAAACATCCAACCAGAGAATACTGACACCAAAATCATCCAACTCGATAGGTCTCAAGTTCTGCTATGGGAGAATTAAATAATGTTATTATTTGGTTATCTTCTGATTCTCGAGTTCACCAGTGCATTGACATAATTGTTGTAGACATTCCAAAAGCCTACAGTCTTCTGCTTAGTAGAGATTGGTCCTGTAAGCTTCAAGGCTACTTTGCCATAGATTGGTATGACTTATGGTTACCTTACAAGGGAAGGAATAACTAGATCAGGGTTTATAGTGAGTCTTACATGAAGCACACTGTAACTGAACTTGAGGGCTCCAACAAGCTGATTAGCTACACCCAACGAGAGTTGTGGGTGTGCCTCCTAGATTGCCTATTCGGGTGATATGAGTCTCAGACATAAACCTTTCCCCCGGATACCCAGTTGGAAATTCCCATACAGGCCCCAAGCCGTGAAGTATGTGCCTTAAACTTGCATACTTCGGGTCTATCCTCCCTCAGTGCCGAAACATGGATGTTGTAGTATGACGGATCCAAGACTCATAACGGAGTTGGAGAAGGGTGCGTCTTGCAAGACCCCAAGGGGAATAAATTCTTTATCTCTTACAAGTTAGAGTTCCAATGCACCAATAACACTGCAGAATATGAGGCATTGGTCCTCAGCCTTAAAAGGCCATCGAACTAAAAGCAGACTATCTGAAGGTAATCGGGGATTCTAAAATTATTACGAGATAGGTACGCAATACGATTCACTGCTTGTCCCCTCACCTTAGAGATTACCAAGAAGAGGTATAGCATGCGATAAATCCATTTAAAGATTTTAATATCATTTTTGTTCCTAGATTTAATAATGTTGTTGCTGACACTTTAGCTAATGCTACAGCTAGATTCACACCCCTTAGGGACGAGTTTTCAATTGAAATTATGTATAAACCGGTAGTGCCCATCAACATAACTAACTTCCGCATTTCCAGTGATGACCAACATATTCTAGGTTTCATGACAAATGCGAAAGTGTTTAAAGACGTAGCCATCGACGAAGAAGAACATGAGAGGTCCCTACAAGAAGAAGCTAATCCATGGAAAGGAAACCCCTTAACTAAGGTAGTGGTTGCGCTAGGAAAATATGTTCAACCTACAAAATCATTTCTGAGGCCTACCAAACACCAACACTCATACTTACACTCTCTCACATGAGCATATCAACCTTGGGACTGAATATGACCCCAAGTGTGTCAAGATAGGGCTGGGATACACCCCCGAGGAAAGACAGGAATTCATCAGCCTATTCAAAAGGTATCGCGATATTTTCACTTGGACATATGATGACCTAAAAACGTACGATAATCAAATCATTGAGCATGTCATCCCTACAAAAGAAGGGTCCAAATCATTTCAGCAAATTGTGAGGAAAGTGCATCCCACGTTAGAACCCCTCATCCAAAAGGAACTCAAGAAATTGTTGGATGTTCACATCATCTTCAAGGGCAGACATTCTACATGGGTATCCAATCTAGTTCTAGTGTCAAATAAATCCGAAGAGATATGTCTATGCATTGATTTACGGAACCTCAACCAGGCATCAGATAAAGACAACTACCAGATCCCCTCACTTTGAGAAGACCTGTCCGCAGTGGCTCCATAACATGACTATCGTAGTCACCCATCTATTAGAGGATCAGCCTGCAGGTGAAGAAGAAACTAACGATCCTCAAGAGCAAGACTCCCCTCCCAGCGATGATGCTCCATTTGTTATGTTAACCATCGAGGTCATCTGTGGGGGAGAGGTGTTGACTGCTCAAGAGTCCATCGTTGGAGATGCTCCCCCAAAGCCCCTAAAATGTTACAACATCAAGAGTAAAGGCCCCGTGTTGGATGCTATGCTGGAAGATAAGAAAAAGGCATTGTTATAGAGGATTCTATCCCCACACCAATACCAGCCAGCCATCAACATCTTCACCCAAATGGAGAAATGATTTCAGCTCTAAAGAGTCACCAACCAGTACAAGATGAGACTCATCCACACCCAGAAGCTCGACCAAAGTGGTGATGGCTAAAACTACCTTGGTAACGTAGTGCTTGGCACAAGAGCCTTTGTCCATAGAGTTGGATTACAATATCATCGAAGATTTGAAGAAGACTCAAGCTAATATATCATTGTATGAGTTACGCAAATTTACTAGTTAGCATGATTTGATTACCAAAACCTTTGCCATCTCTCCTAGCCCCTCAAAATCTACTACATCAAGCAGGGCAAACTCCATAGGCTGATCCCTAGTTGTGATTGACCTTCAAGCCATAGTGAATGCCGCAAACACAAAATCGAGAGGCTCGACCCCTCCTTTCCTCTTAACCTTTACGATATTCAATTTTAATGTTCACAACTGCCTCATCGACTCTGGAACATCGACCAACGTCATGCCTTGGTTAGTATGCAAGAATATAAACATCTAACTAGAGAAGACTAATGCCAAAATCATCCAACTTGAAAGGTCTCAAGTTCTGATAGTAGGAGAATTAAATAATGTTATTATTCAGTTATCTTCTAGTTCTCGAGTTCACAAATGCATTGAGATAATCGTTGTAGGAATTCCAAAAGCCTATGGTCTTCTTCTTAGTAGAGATTGGTCTTGTAAGCTTCAAGGATAATTCACCACAGACTAGTCCCACTTATGGTTACCTTACAAGGGAATAAATAACCAGATCATAGTCAATAGTGTTATAGATTTGGGCACTGCAACCCCAATCATATATGTCCATAAACCGAGGGCTTCTGAGTCCCTAAAAATGTTATCTCATACCCTAAAGGAACAAGGTCGACTAATTACATCATCTCCCAGAAGTTCTCCATGGAAAACTGCTCAGAACTGGTCAAAACTGGACCATACAGATTGCTTAGTGCTAAGGGTGCAATGCATCTCACCTGCTTAGTGCAAAAAGTGTGATGCATACTGGAAATCCCTTCTGTAGGGTGCGATGGGCAAGAGTAGACAAATGGCAGAGACAATTTGCAAGGTGGATGATCATGAAATCTTCCATAAACTTCTCCTGTGACACTTGCCTCTCTGAATTTGCCCAAGAATGAGCAAGAGATCATGAATCTGCAAGTGGAACCAAGAACTATCAGAGAGAGGACACTAATCAAAATCCCAAAAGCTGACTCACCCCCCTGCAAATATCTATATATGTATCCCTCATCCTAGAGATCCAAAGGCTGGAATTTTGTATCTTGTAAGGAAGTGATGTTGGTTTCTTGGTGGAACATCATAGTGTTGGGTGATCTAAGCTTTTCATGAGGTGAAGAAGGACTTTCATGCTGGGAGGATGACGCTGGGTTAGATCAATGGGTTGTAATCCTCTCTTCTATTCTTTATATCAATAAATCTATTCAAGTTTTCCTCCACATTCTTGTATGTTTGATGCTATATACATTTGTGTGGTCAATATATATCTAGTCCTATATTGTTTATGATTGTAGAATCTCTGTACTTTGAAGGTATTATGCCGTTTTGACTTTACAGGTACTCTTTGAAGCGGGTAAGCAAGGAAGGAGTGGCAAAGATCTATTAGAGGGGAGAAGGAACAAGCAAGCAACCAAGCGAAGGATTGAGTTTGGTATTCTTTGCTCCTCTCCTATCTACTTCCCATAAAGGAAAACAAAAGTAGCTTTAGTTTGTTTGTTTCTAATATAGCTACCCATCTTAGTGGGACTAGCAGCTCTGCATAGACACTAGATTTCTCGATAAAAAATAGTGATCCTTGCATGAAGCACACCGTCATGTACCTTGAGGCCTTTAACAAGCTGATTAGCTACGCCTAGCAAGAGCTACATGTATGCCTCCTAGAGTCCCTATTCAAGTGATACCAGCCTCAGACATCAGTTGTTCCCCTAGATACCCAGTAGGAAATTCCCATGTCGGCCCCAATCCATTATAGTGAAATTTGTGCCTTAAACTTACATACTTCAGGTATACCCTCCCTCAGTGCCAAAACATGGACATTGTATTATGACGGATCCAAGACTCATGGCGAAGCTGAAGTAGGGTGTGTCCTACTAGACCCCAAGGGGAATATATTCTTGATCTCTTGCATGTTAGAGCTCCAATGCACCAACAACACTACAGAATATGAGGCATTGGTCATGGCCTCAAAAAGGACTTTGACCTAAAAGGAGACTATCTGATGGTAATCGGGGATTCTAAAATTATTATGAGATAGGTACGCAATGCAATTCACTGCTTGTCTCCTCACCTCAAAAATTACTAGCAAGAGTTATGGCATCTAATAAATTCATTTAGAGATTTCAATATTATTTCCATTCCTATATTTAATAATGTCACTGCTGACACTTTAGCTAATGCTGCAGCTAGATTCCCACCCCTTAAGGATGGGTTTTCTATTGAAATTATGTATAAATCGGTAGTGCCAATAACATTACTATCTTGTGGGTTTTCAATGATGACCAACAGATTCTAGAGTTCATGACAAATGAGAAAGCATTCAAAGAAGCAACCATTGATGAAGAAGAACATTAGAGGTCCCTACAAGAAGAAGTAGATTCCTGAAAAGGAAACCCCTTACCTAAAGTAGTGGTTATGTTAGAAAGATTGTTTAACCTACAGAATCATTTTCGAGGCTCGTTGAACACCAAGACTCATAGTTCCACTCTCTAGCATGATCAGATCAACCTTGGGACGAAATCTGATCCTAAGTGTGTCAACATAGGGTTGGGATGCACCCCATAGGAAACATAGGAATTCATCATTCTATTCAAAAGGTACCACGATATTTTCACTTGGACATATGATGACTTCAAAATGTAGGATACTCGAATCATTCAGCATGTCATCCCTACAAAAGAATGGGTCAAACCATTTTAGCAAAACATGATGAAAGTGCATCCCGCGTTAGAACCCCTCATAAAAAAGGAACTCAAGAAATTGTTGGACGCTTGCATCATCTTCAAGGTGAGACACTCTACATGGGTATCCAATCTAGTTCTAGTGTGAAAAAAATCCAGAGAGATATGTCTGTGCATCGATTTTCATAACCTCAATTGGGCATCAGATAAAGACGACTACTCGATCCCCTCCATGGATAAGATTCTTCAAACTGTCTCAAGATATAAATTCTTCTCCTTGTTAGATGGCTTCTATGGATACAATCAAGTCCTAGTAGCTGAAACTGATCGGATCAAAAAAACATTCCGAACAAAGTGGGGGATGTTTGCATTTCCTCGTATGCCTTTCAAACTAATAAATGATGGGGAAACCTTCCAGAGAGCAATGGATATTGCCTTCTGAGGTCTAATGGGTCAGAGTGTGGTGGTCTACCTTGATGATGTCACTGTTTTCTCGAAGAGAAGGGTTGACCACCATCACCATTTGAAGCAGATTTTTGAAAGATGTTGTAAATATGCAATCTCCCTCAACCCTAAGAAGATCATATTCACATTTTTTGAAGGCAACTTTCTTGGTCACATCATCACCAAAAACAGAATCACCATAGATGCTAACCATGTAAAAGCTATAGCATATGTTCGTCAGCCGAGCACCAAAAAAGGTATACAACCTTTTCTCAGCAAAATTAATTTCCTTCACAAATTTATTTCAAATTTTGCAAAAATTTTCTTACCTTTATAGAATATGATAAAAAGGGATGCAATATTCAAATGGAATCGAGAATAAAAGGAAAATTTTGATCGCATTAAAACAGTGATATCAGAGGCTCCTTCCCTCTCTAGCCTAGATTTCTGTAAGCACTTTATCTTATACACTTTCGCCTTAGACTCGTCATTGGCCATGATCCTCACACAAAAGGATTGTGACCATGACAAACGTCTTATATCCTTCATGATTACATTGCTCCAAGATGCATGGTTAAATTACCCAGACATTGATAAGTAGGCATACGAAGTCTGCAAAGTGGTGAAATGCTTCAGATCATACATCCTAAAACACCACGTCACAATAATGCTTCCAAACCCCACTGTCAGATCCCTCTTTGTACAACAGGAGCTGGGTGAGAGGAGAGCTAACTGGATGACCTCCCTCCAAGAGTACAATTTGGAGTTCAAACCCTCCCACACCATGAAAGGACACAAACTTTATAAATTGACCACCGAGGTGATAGATCAACAAAATGCGGAGTTTGATTGACCAGTTCCTGAGGCAAAAGGATGGGAACATGAAATTGAAATGTACTAAAAAAAACTCCTTGGCCCACATGACTCCTCTTCATGGTACTCTAATTTAAGGAAATACCTAGTGTAAGGCTCTCTACCCGAGACCATGTCTGCTAAGCAAAAGAGAGTTGTCAAGCTTAAGGCCACCTCATATCAAATGGTTCAAGGAAACCTTTTCGTAAAGCACCACCTCGACATACTACTAAGATGTTTAGAATACAATGATACTCAACAAGTGCTGAAAGATCTACATGATGGACCTGCAGGAGGTCACTATGCGGGTGACACCACTACCCATAAGATCATGCGCGCAGGTTTTCACTCCAACCCATAGTAGTTGAAGAGCCTTTTCATCAATGGGGGTTGGATGTCATAGGTGAGACCATGCCAAACTCATCAAAACAACTCGCAGGTATATAATCGTGACCACTGACTATTTCACTCGGTGCGTAGAGGCAATCCCATTACAGAAGATTAATGATCACGAGATAATATATTTCATTAATCAGTACATCATATCTAGGTTTGGTGTTCCAACATCACTTGTCTTTGATAATGATAAATATTTATCGTCTTTAAAATTATATGATTTTTCTTTAGAAAACAATATCGTGTTAAAGCATTCAGGAAACTACTACACTCAGGGGAATGGCCTAGAATCAACCGATAAAAACCTCATCCACATCCTCAAGAACACCCTACTTTCTCGTCAAAGGAACTGGCACAATGCACTAAGTAATGCCCTATGGGCCTACCGGGTTACCCCCAAACCATCTATTGGCACATTCCCCTACTTCCTGGTTTACGGGAAAGAGGCCATCTTGCCACCTAACCTGTACCTCCCGGCCCTCAGACTAGCTCAAGAATCGCAAGGCTCCCTGTGTCCTACCATTCAAAGGCATATCGATACCCTTGTGAGATTGGAAGAAGAGAGACTAAATACTAAAGAGAAATTTTCCATTCATCAAGTCCGTATTAAGAGATGGCTTGACAAGAAATCTATAGGGACCAATGAGTTTAATGTGTGCGATTTGGTTCTTAAATGGGATTGGGCCCATGAAGACAGGGGCAAACACACAAATTTCCAAGCTTTGTGGATTAGCCCCTTCCAAATCAAAGAGAAAATTGGTCAGCACACTGTGGAGTACTAAAGAAGGTATGTTTTTGATAATTATTTCAGCATCTTTTCATTAGAACTTAGAAACCTTTTTGCATCATGAACTCGGAAAATGATAAAGAATTGTAATAAAACATGTGAGATTAATATGCAAGATGAAAATACTGACAATTGTCATTTCCTTATGTAGGAAGGAGGAAAAACAAGAAGTTGTCGTTCCAAAGGAAAGGACAAGGACGGGTTAACTACTGTCCCTTCGACGGGAGACCGTATGCGAAGAAGGAAAAGCAAATCAAAGCAAATCAGCCCTGGAAAGGAAGTAGAGATATCGGCTCGGTGTAGGAAAGAAAAGAAATGACTGAGGACTAATGGTTTGGCGAATCCCTCAGGATCCTTGATCCTAAGGGATCGTTTTTTTATCTATTTTTCACTTAGATATCTCCGCCTTCACGCTTATAAAAGGGGCAGCATTGTTAGCTCGAGAGGAGACTTAGATGTTGTTATGTTTATGTAATTTCCATTAAGATCAAAAATTTGATCATCGAGTCTTGTTAAGAACTACTCTATTGTAATTTCACTTTATGCATTAATACAAACTTGGTTACTATTTCATCTTTGAGTCTGGAATAACTTCAAGCGGTATACCCCTGGAGGCTAAGGGCCCGACCCTGGAGGACACTTGCTCTTGTACCATTACGTTTGGTTTTTGCGTGGTTTTCTTATCGACGTTATTTGGTAATCTGATGTGTTTTATAAGTTTACATCATATGCTCTGTTATGCTTAAATTATTAAGGTTTCTAAAGACAGAACTATTGTATTGACTCTGCATCGTAAGCACTGTTCTTTTAGGTGTTGATATAATACTGCTAGTCTTTACAGAATATTGTTGTTGTTCCATTACAGAGCCTTTGTGATGTGCACTTGTTCATTAACATTACGGAATTCATCTTGGAAGTTATGTTCTTTGCGATTGTTGGATTTATGAACAATGTTGTTCTATTTTGAAATGCAGTCGTATTCTTTCTAATTGAGATTGATACTTGGATCAGATTACTATTTAAGTGTGTTGTGTGTATATATGGTTTTCAAGTGTTGTTCCATAATTCATCAGTAATCAGTGTTGTTCCATTTTGGTGTGTTATTCAATCTGCCTTTAAGAGTGAAGGATTGCCATTTGATTCCTGTAGATTACGATTAGTGCATTTGATCTGATAGACTAAGGTGTTACTGTTTGTTAGACTTAGTTGTTGTTCTATTTCTTAACTACTGTTCCATTTCAAATTTTCTATTCCATTTCAGGTTTGTTGTTCCATTTCAGATTTGCTATTCTATTTTGTAATTGTTGTTCCATTTCAGGACTGTTGTTCTATTTCTTAATTACTGTTCCATTTCTTATTTGCCGTTTCATTTCTTGTTATTTGTTATCTTGGCGTGAAGAACGATCTCAGGCTATAGTGAGCATTGAAATCTACTGTCCGGCTCCCAGATCCATGATTTGTTCTCTGGTTTCCTTTTCCATCAGTTTCCAGAGGGATGGGTTATTGCTACCGAACCCTTGACTGATAAATTGCTTAGTTTTTTGAATGTGTGGTTTAATCTTTTGAAGTAGTTAGCTGTAAACAAGCATCCGTTTACTCTTGTATTTTCAAACACTGTGCTACTAGCATTACTCTGGCAAATGATATCATCAGACTGAGACACTCTTTGAAATAACAAAACGTTCATGGATTGACATATTAATGTGAGGTAATTAGAGGTGAAAGAGACCGTTTTTATAGCTCCACATTTTGGCGCTGTTGCCAGGGGAAGAATGTAGCCATTTGTTCTTTTTTTCAAAGTAGTGTACGAACTTGCTAGGGAAGAATTGGGTTTTGAAAATGGAAGGTAAGAATTATGTGTGGAGCATGTAATAGCCCTGCTCCTCTGCCCGCTTTCCTGCAGATTTGTTGTTGTTTTGTTTGAGTAGAATTTAGTAGTTAATTTGTGTGCATGACTAAGTAGAAAAAGGCAGAAAAGAATTCCAAACCTCTACCTAAGCCAGAAAAAGCTAAGGGGCCGGTGACCCTTGGCCGACCAACCTTCATAGACGAAATCTTCAAGAAAGTAGAACCTCATCCCTCAGTAGGACCCAAGAAAGTTATTTCTAAACAGCCTACTAGTTCCCTTCAGGCCACAGGATCACCATCTGTAGCCTTTGCTGAGGTGCATAGTCAAAATGAAGGGCAGGACTTTCAAGAAATTGAAAATTCTACTCCAAAACTATTGCAGGAAGGGAATTTCAGTCACCTTTGTAAAGGAGGAGGAGAGATAGGGGGAACCGAGGAACTAAGATCTTCTCTTGAGACAAATCATCCATTGAACAGCCCAGACAAGGGAAGTGTTGCAAAAATCATCTTTGAAGAAACTCAATCTCCTCAAACATTAGGCACTCTCACTATCCTAGATAGAGGAAGTGCTATTAAAACTATTCTTGTTAAAGCCATTCCCTCTCAACCTAGGAATACTCTCTTAGATATCCTAAAAGGTTATTGGCATATATTCGACCCAATGGATCAAAACCGGCCAAACACTCAAACCTCTACATTACAATACCCCATAGTGGATTCTGCACCAAATGCGCTTATGAAAGCAATCCCTCTTCAACATACCCCTACATTCCACGATCTTACATCAGAAGACCCGAATGAATTTTTATTTGAATTCGATGTACTGTGTAGGGGATATGATTACACCACTAAGCCCTAGAAACTGAAACCATTTCCCTCTACACTAAAAGGGGCTGCTTTAAGATGGTTAATGGGATTAGGTGGCAGGGTTATAAATAAGTGGGATCAAATGAAAGAATCTTTTCTAAAAAAATATCAGGACTATTGCAGGTCCAAAGAACTGAAGGACGAAATATTCCAGATGATAGCTAGATGAAACGAAACATTAAAGGAGTATGTAGAACGTTTCCAGTATAATCTACAAAGATCTCCTTATGCATCACTGCCTTTACCTGATAATGTGTTAAAAACAACATTAATAAGGGGCATGAAGGAACAATGGATTGAAACATTAAAAATTATGGGAAAATGAGATATTTATCAAGAAAGTTTTGATGACATTTTTGATTTATGTATCAGGAGCCCGAGAGGCAGCACAAGAGTAATACCGGCAAAAAATAATCGGTTTGTAAGAGATAATAAAATTTCGACAGAAGGAATGATGCGTGTAGAAATTGGAAATTTATTGGAAATTTTAAAACTGATATACTAGGGACACTAACTACACAACTTGATATTATGCAGGCAAAACAGAAGCAAATGGAGGCAGAACAGAATTTGGCAATCTTCTGTCCCCGATGTAGGAAAAAGCATACCCATAAGGAGTGTCCACTGGATGTAGTCCAAACATGTGCCATCTGCACAAAAGATTACCTTAAGGAGAGCTGTCCCTCACTTCCTGGATTGAAAGCAGTATATAAGGAAGTAGAAGAAGAGCCAAAATCAGTGTATTTGCTCAACCAGCGCCGTCAGTGGCAGCCGCGACAATCTGTTATGTTTCCAAACCCAACTTCTTCTTTTCAACCTCCGCATTGTAATGCTCAACAATATAATATGTGGCAAAGTCAATTTCAACCCCCATTTCCAAACTGGTCACCACAGTCGTTTCCTTCCTCAACCCCATGGCTGAATCAGGCAAGCCAATTTGGTTGGCCGAATCTTCCTTATACCCCACCATATTGGCAAAGTAATGCATACCCACCACAATGGATTCCCCCTACTTCACAAAGTTCAGCCTGACAGACAAACTGGAAGAGGCCAATGCATCAGCCAGTAGGAACCATTCTGTTCCCTCAACCTAGACTACCAGCCTTACAACACAATCCCCAATCTAATCTGAGACTGTAACTCCCAGCCCAACCCAAACCCAATCCAAATAACAGACCAGTCCAATCTGTCCAAATCATAGAAACACCAGAAGTAGGAACCGATCTGAGGGAGTGTAATGATCTTCAGTTAAGATCTGGGCGCATTATTGAAACCGAGGGAGATAAGTCTGTTCAAGATGAAAATTAGTTACCCAGAGAACATCTATCACAAGAAAAGGATGTGAATAAACAACAAACTCATAATCAAGCAACCACATCCTCTCCCCCATTCCCAGAACGACTAGTCATACCTCGACCTATGCAATATCCTGATTTTGACATTCTGGGAGAATTACAAAATTTGTACATAAAAATTCCATTGCTCCAATCCATTCAAGACATCCCGATATACGCAAAAACTATCAAAGAATTGTGCATAAAGAAACCAAGGAGGAATATAACAAATAATCCAAGAGTCCAAGTAGTCGACACTCTATCTGACTTATTATCAGAAAAGAAACACCCATTAAATACGAAGACCAAGGAAATCAAATAGTAACTGTCCAAATTTATGGCCAGACCCTTTCCAATGCCTTAGTTGATCTAGGAGCTGCAATCAATATCTTAACCACCACTACTTGCCAAAATCTAGGCATTACATCTGTAGAACCCACCTCTACCTTACTAGAATTGGCTGACCGATCTGTGGTCAGGCCAGAGGGAACACTACATGATGTCATGGTCTCTGTTGACTCTTGGGAATATCCAACCAATTTTCTGATAATAAATCCCAAAACCCAACTTGATGGACATCCATTGATTTTAGGTAGACCTTGGCTTTCCATTGCTGATGCTTATATTGGCTGTCGGCAAGGAAATATGATCATAACCAGAGGAGCAGATATCAAGAACTTAGTTCTATATCCTCCAGCGCAACCAAGTGTCACAATAGTCAAAACTAATAGGCACCATGTATCATACCTTACTGATAACATTAGATATCCATTAACTACACAAGAGGCACTTGATTTCAAAGACCAAACAGAAGACGATGCCATTAATAATTTCATTAATCAAATTGAACTCACATCCCACACATAATGTCACATGATAAAAAGCAACATTTGATAGTGAATTAGAAGAAGATCCTCTTAAAGATACACATGATCATACAATACCTATTACCTCTGTTGCAAATAGTAAATTTGTGGAAATCGAACCGGGAAAAACCTTAAACATTAATGCCAACCTCACATCCGAACAATAAATGAATCTCATCTATGTGTTAAGGAAATATAAAGAAGCATTTGCATGGGACTACCCTGATATGAAAAGAATTGACCCCTAGTTATGTACACACCACATTTACATAGGAAAAGATGCGAGACCTGTTCAACAGCCTCAGAGGAGACTAAATCCTCATCTAAAAGATGTGGTAAAAGCTGAACTTCAAAAACTTTTAGATGTCAATTTTATCCACCCTATCTCTGATAGTAAATGGGTCTCTCCGCTTGTGGTGGTACCAAAAAAGAATGGGAAATGGAGAATCTGTGTGGACTACAGGGAGCTAAATAAAGAAACACAAAAAGACCACTTCCCTCTCCCATTCATCGACCAAGTATTAGACACTTTGGCAGGAAAGAAATTATTTTCTTTCCTGGATGGCTTCAGTGGATACAATTAGATTCAAATTGCCCCTGAAGACCAAGACAAAACTACTTTTACTTGTCCTTGGGGAACATTTGCGTACCGAGTTTTACCTTTTGGCTTATGCAATGCTCCTGCCACATTCCAAAGGGATATCCTTAGCATTTTTGTAGACTTAATAAATGAAGGACTTGAAGTATACATGGATGACTTTACACCATATGGAGATGATTTTGATCCAGCACTGGATACACTAGAAAAAGTCCTACAACACTACATTACTACCAGGGTTTGTTTAAGCCATGAAAAATGTTATATGATGATGACGGAAGGACTTATCCTAGGAAACTACATTTCAGTAGCTGGCATTCAGGTAGACCCAGCCAAAATCCAAATACTTTTGCTTATTCCCATTCCTACCACTCAAACAGAGGTACGTAGTTTTGTTGGATTTTCTGGTTATTACAGGAGGTTTATATAACATTATTCACATATTGCTGCACCTTTGTATGCACTAACTAGTAACATTGATTTTCTTTGGACAGAAAAATGTGAACATGCTTTTAAGGATCTGAAGAAGCTCGTATCCATAGCCCCAGTCCTTCGAGGACCAAATTGGGATTTTCCATTCCAGATATCATCTGATGCCTCAGATACAGCCATTGGAGCGGTCCTTGGGTAGGAATAGGATAGAAAACCATATGCAATTTATTACATCAGGAAAAATTTATCCCCTGCTGAATTAAACTACACTGTTACTGAAAAAAAAAAATCTAGCTGTAATACTTTCTTTCAATAAGTTCAAACATTATATTACTAGATATCCTGTTATCTTGTACACAGATCATTCTACCATAAAATATTTAGCAAACAAGCCTATCACAAATGGCAGAATAACTAGATGGCTTATTTTATTGTAGGAATTTGATATTACAATCAGGGATCGACCTGGAAAAGAAAATCTTGTAACCGATTTTCTCTCAAGAATGCCAAAGCCAATTGATGCAGTAGCAGTTGAAGATCAATTTCCGGACGAGCATGTGTTTGCTGTGGCTGTTCAAACACCCTGGTATGCTCATGTTGCCAATTACCTAGTAGTAGGTAAACTACCAAAGCATCTAACCCCTAATGAGCGAAAATAGATTCTTCAGCGGAGTATTCGATTTTCATGGATTGGGGGCTATTTGTTCCACACAGCGGCAAACATGCATATCAGGAGATGCGTTCGAGAAGATGAAATCTTTGACATTTTAAAAGCCTGCCATGACGGACCATGTGGTGGACATTTCGCCGATCGCAGAACTGGATATAAAGTGCTGCAAACAGGGTATTATTGGCCCACGATTTTCAAAGATGCAAAGAAATTCATCCAAGCCTGTGATAGTTGCCAGAGAGCAGGATGCCCTGGTCAGTCTTATGAGATGCCTCTAAAACCACAGCTAGTCATTGAACCATTCGAGTGATGGGCTCTTGATTTCATTGGACCAATTAACCCATCATCAAACCAGAAAACATATATTTTGGTGGCAACATAATATGTCACCAAGTGGGTTGAAGCAGAGGCATTGCCAAGAGCTATAGAGGACTCTATCATATAGTTCATGTTCCATCTATTTATATGTTATGGCCTTCCAAGAGAGATAATTACAGACGGTGGACCATAGTTTGCTGGGAACAGAATAGCTGAAACACTCAACAACTATCATGTCTAGCATAAAATCACTACTCCATACCACCCACAGGCAAATGGGCAGGTAGAAAGTAGCAATAAAATAATAGAAGCAATCCTAATGAAAACCATTGCATCACATAGATGTGATTGGATTGCCAGACTACCTGAAGCATTGTGGGCTTACAGAACAACATGGAGAAGTACCACTGGTTACTCACCTTATCAATTAGTGTTTGGAAAACAACCCATTTTCCCATAGAATTTGAAATCCAAACATTACAAATAGCACAGGAAGTTGGCTTAGATCTAACCGAGGCACAGATTAATCGATTATAGCAGATCAATGAGCTAGATGAAATTAGGCTCTCTGCACTTCAAAACATTGCCCTGATCCAACAGCAGCGAGCTAAATGGCATGATTCTCTCATTAAAAATAAATTCTTCCACGAAGGACACTGGGCTCTTTTGTACGACTCCATGTTTCAGGACTTCCCCGAGAAACTCTAGACTCATTGGTTGGGACCATACGAAATCCAGAAGGTACATGACAATGGTACCCTTACTCTAATCACTATTGACGGTTCTGGATATGCCTTCAAGGCAAATGGCCACCGAGTTCATCTCTATCGCAAACCACTCACTCGGGAGTCCTTCTGCCAACAGCTATGCCAAGACTCTGATATGGAGATTTTGGGGGAGGAAGAGAAGTCTTCCTCACCTGTAATTCATTAAGGAATTTATTTCTTTTTACAGTTTGTACATAATTTATTTTCTTTTGTCGAATCATTTTTGTAAATATTTTTGAATTAACGATTTGCTATTTCTTTTCTCAAAAGAACAACATTTTCTTCTGGATGTTCCTTTTTCAAAAGAACAACCCCCTTTGGATCAACCGTCATTTTGCTGTAATTTTGTTCTTTTTCTTTATTTCTGTGTTTCGCTATTCCTTTTCCAAAGGAACGACATGTGTGTGTTCTGTTGTTCCTTTTCCAAAGGAACAACATTTTCAAGTTCTGTTGTTCCTTTTCTAAAGGAACGACATTTGTGTGCTTTGTTGTTCCTTTTCCAAAGGAACAACATTTTCGAGTTCTGATGTTCCTTTTCCAAAGGAACGACATCTGTGCTTTACTGTTCCTTTTCCAAAGGAACAACATTTTTGAGTTCTATTGTTCCTTTTCCAAAGGAATGGCATATGTGTGTTTTTCTGTTCCTTTTCCAAAGGAACAACATTTTTGAGTTCTGTTGTTCCTTTTCCAAAGGAATGACATTTGGGTGTTTTGTTGTTCCTTTTCAAAAGGAACAACATTTTTTATTTCTGTTGTTCCTTTTCCAAAGGAACGACATGTGTGTGTTCTGCTGTTCCTTTTCCAAAGGAACAACATTTTTTATTTCTGTTGTTCCTTTTCCAAAGGAACGACACTTTCGATTTCTGCTGTTCCTTTTCCAAAGGAATGGCATTGATGTCTTTTGCTGTTCCTTTTCCAAAGGAACAACATTTTCGATTTCTGCTATTCATTTTCCAAAGGAATGACATCTGTGTGTTCTATTGTTCCTTTTCCAAAGGAACAACGTTTTCCATCTTTGCTGTTCCTTTTTCAAAGGAACGGCATTTGCGTTTTCTGCTGTTCCTTTTCCAAAGGAACAACATTTGTGGTCTTTTGTTGTTCCTTTTTCCAAAAGGAACACCACTTGCATTCTTTTGCTCTCCCTTTGAAATAGCTTGTTCCTTTTGCTGTTCTAAATTAAGGATGCTTATTGTTCATGTTCTTTCAAGTCTTTTAGAATACAGCTATGCACTTATGCAATGGATACAAAATCACAACATAGTGAAATCAGTGAATCATGAAATCACTATCTTTATAAGAAATTGCTCTGAATTGGTAAGAGGATAGAAGGAAGGACACGCTTATTCATTATCTTTTGTTGTCATTGTTCTACTAATTCTTCTCTCATTGGTTATCTTTATCATGTTGGTCCCTTTTAATCCTTTTTTATTATTATTTAGGAATAAGAGCAAAGGGTTTATATCTTCCTATTGGGATTTTAAGACTTCTTCCACCATTCCTACTCTTAAGGAGTGTTGAACCACCCTTTGTGTATAAATAGGGAAAGTACTTTATCAAAAAGAAAGAAAAAAAGAGAGAAAACATGACTTATAAGTTCTCAAATGCAGGATAGGGGGTCTCATCAAGAGCCAGCCTACCATGATCATGAGGATGAAAGCGAAGTGGCATTCCCACTATGGCCACCACACCAGGGATATGGTCCAAAAGGTATATCAAATAAAGAACCCTTGGAACAGGAGGTCTCATCACAAGCTGGCCTGCCCACCTTTCGCTCCTCCGTCGTGAATGGCATTATGACTAACTGGTCACCAAGCTAGCATAATGGCCTACATTTTGACATCACACAACATTTCCTAAGCATACACAAAGGATCATGGTTCCATGGGTGAAATAAACAACTCTACCAAGGTTATGGACACCTGTCGGCAGCAGAGCACTGTTAATGGTATTAAAGTCACATTATTTACACCAATAGGTAGTTATTAGCACCCTTCTATTTCTTATGGCTTAGTAATCAATTATATATTATTTCCCAAACCATACAACGCATGAATTTATATTATCACCAATCATGGCAGAACAATTAACAATGACCACATGAGACACTCTATCCATGGCAGATGTCCTACCCCCAACCTCGCATCATATCACTGCAGTCTCTTACGTATTAAGCGACTCAACTCTACGCCTCGATTTCGGTAATTTTCTACTTTTCTAAACATGGCATATTACCATATGCAGTTCCTTAAGGACTCTGTTTCAGAACAGGCGCCTCTCCTTTATTTGACGGCCGGGACAGCCTATCACATTGCGAGGGGGGAGGTTAACCTCATCATTCCCTGGATTACGTGTCAGCTCACTATTCGGGAAGCTGTGTACTGGGGTATAGCACGGATCAATGGTATACTTTTTTTTATTATTTTTTCTCCACGACTTGCTATTCATAAGCCATTTCCATTTTATACTCTGTAGCATTATATTTTGAGTGAGTCTTGCATTTGTCAGCCTCTCTGTATTTTAATAGTGTGAACAGCTGCCATTCCATTGAGAGTTCACAATGAAACCATAAGGATGGGAGGAAGATCGATTCGGAGAGAACCGCAGATGTTCACAGTCTCTACTGCTGCTCGAGAAATCCTGGCAAGGGCAGGGTGGCTGACTTATCTCAACCGCTTGCAGGAGTCTAATGAGACTGTGGCAATTGAATTCTTGCAGAATTTGCAAGAGGATGACTCCACAGTGAGGGGGACACGCATAGCAGTCACCAATGACATAATCGCAGAAGTCTCGGGACTGCCAACCACTGGACCTGTATGGATGCTAAAGAAGGAGAGATTGCAGAAGATTATAGAAATCTTCCAGGACAAATGCCATAGCCTGACAATTAGAGGAAAGGGGGTTCTTCCAGCAACACTAGGAGAGCCGTGGGCGGAATTGGCGAAGACCATTCAAAGCTACATCACCTGTGAAGGCAGAAAAGACGTGGTAAGAACACGACATCTTAAACTCTTAGTTGTACTAAAGAAAAATGCTCTGTAAATGTACCTGCATTTTTGAATTCATTACTTCATGAAATTGCACGGAGCATAAAAAAGGCACGACATGTAGAGTCAGTTGTTAGCCATCATGGGTTGATTCAGTTAATAGTCAGCCATAGCCTCACCCAGCAGCAAAGCAACTGGGAAGAGCTATTTTCCATGATAAATGGAGGATTGACCACACCATCCCCAAAACGTAAACATGCCACTAGCACAACCGAGCGTCCAGGAAAACACAGGAAATCGGTCCGGCTAGCATGGCTACGAGGGAGGCTAGAGAAGCCCCAAGAAAACACCAGCCAACCGGTAGAAATAGTAGATGAGCAACCCCCACGACCAGAAGAGGAAGACAATGAGAAAGGAATGCAGGAAGAAGAGGAAGGAGAAAAAGAAGAAGAAACCAAGCAATCTGAAGAGGAAGGAGAAAAAGAAAAAGAAGCTAAACAATTTGAAGAAGAAGGAGAAAAAGAAGAAGAAGCTGAGCAATTTGAGTAGGAGGAGGAAATGGAACAGCAGGAAGGTAGCCCATTACAGGACCCACTAGGAGAAGATGAATTGGCCAAAGTTTTGGCCAATATGGGTGAATATGGCCAACCTTCCAGTCCATCAGACCTCCATGCCAAAGAAAAACCTTAGGAGGAAAATGCACCTGAAGAATCATATGTAAAGGAGGCAGAAGAAGAGAATCTGCCTATTCGTGATGAAAATATGATAAGAGATGCTGAACAGGAACAATCTGTTCCTAAACATAAGACACTAGAAGAAATTCTGGAGGAACGGGGGCAGAAAAGGAGGTCGCCCAAGGAATAACAGAACCAATTAGGGTTCTTGCCCCGGAACAACCAGAGCAGAGAAATGAAGAAGCACCCCAGAGAGAAAATAAGGAAATTAGTCATAGTCCAGGCCGCAGTGAACAACCTGTTGTTCCTTCTAAGGAAATTGCGGAAATTAGGGAATTGTGAAAGGAACAACGAAGATTACTGAATATAATAGTTCAACTCCATCAGCAGATTAGGATTCTAAAAGCAAGGAAAAGGGTAAAAAGGACTTCGTGAAGGAAAAATGCAACCACTCCAGTAAAACCCCTCAAGAAAAGGGGCAGAGGACCAGAGTCCATCCTACTGATCAAAACCCTGTCGAAAGCCAGGCTACTATTCCAAATGATGCTGAGAAACAGACTGCTATTCCAATTGAAAAGGAACAGAAATGGACTGATATCCACGTTAAGATAGAAATGGATGAGATGTTGACCCGCGATAAGGAAATTTAGATGGAGGCACCACCTTCGGGAGTAATAAGAGTCATGAATTCAAAATAACGCAATAGGAAAGTTCAGGTAAAACTCCCGCCTCCACTGCCGCATGGAAAAGAGATCCAAAAACGGTAACCCTGCGAAAGGGTTTGAAGCAAGCTTAGCAAGAAGCAGAAAATCTTAGAGAGCAAATGGTCCCTCGAGAAAAGTATGAAGAGCTACAACAGCAGCTTAGGAAAGTCACTCTATCCGAAAGCCAGGCCATTGAAGGGTGGTGAAGGGAAGAAGAAAAAGTCGCGAAGGTAACTTGTAGGTTAGATATAGTTATCAAGCAGATGGATACCTTATGTTCTTTATACAATGATGTCCTAGCATGTAGAGCCCCTGCTAAGAATTATGCCTTGTTTTTAATGGAAATATATTTGCAATTGAAAATAAAGGCTGTTAAAGCAGGTGCTCCCATACAAATTAACACCATCAATGATTTTATAAAGTGCTGTAAGTACTACGGGGTAAAAGTTCAGAGACTACTGTGTGAGTTTTATTTACATAACCTTGTATTAGAACATGAGGCGGAGCTGAACCCTGGCCCTTTTGTTGGGGATATCCAATTACAGGCATTTATTTCATTTGGGGTTAATCAAATTAAATGGCTCAAAGCCTATAATGCTTTCCAAAGACAAGAAAACGGATTAGATTTATGGATAAGAGCTGAGCCTAGGGATCCAGTACAGTTGTGGAGAAAACATAGAAACCTCATGAAAACTCCAGGTGTAATTGAAGCATTAGGACCCATGCATGATACAACCATTCGGTAGGGATTAGAATACTTTTTCTCTATCAAAGACCCTACCATTGATGCAACTAAATTTTGGTATCAAACTTCTAATTCGAATATCTAGCTCAGGGAACCATTTAAGTATGAAAATTTTAAATTAGTCACCAACTGCTTGCACCTCTATGGCATAATCATTTTGAGGGCAGGGCCATCCTGGTTAGGATATAGGTTTCGGAGTCCAATGATTTGGCACCCTGCACCCGGATACCAAGCCCTGTATCAGATGCCTGAGGGTCAGACATGCCATTTCTTTGAATACCTAGTCACGCATCATGGCTGTAGGCCTTCACATGAGATTCCATCTCTAGCCTACTCACTCATTGCCCTACACGTCAACTACAATGTTTTCATGAGGGCATGAAAAAGGGTAAGTAGGGGGGTGTGTGGAGTACTAAAGAAGGTATGTTTTTGATAATTATTTCAACATCTTTTCATTAGAACTTACAAACCTTTTCGCATCATGAACTCGGAAAATGATAAAGAATTGTAATAAAACATGTAAGATTAATATGCAAGATGAAAATAATGACAATTGTCATTTCTTTATGCGGGAAGAAGGAAAAATGAGAAGTTTCCATTCCAAAGGAAAGGACAAGGATGGGTTAACCGTTGTCCCTTCGATGGGAGACTGTATGCAACAAGGCAAAGCAAATCAAAGCGAATTAGCCCTGGAAAGGAAGTGGAGATATCGGCACGACGCAGGAAAGAAAAGAAATGGCTGAGGACTAACGGTTCAGCGAATCCCTCAGGATCCGTGATCCTGAGGAATCGTTGTTTTATCTATTTCTACACTTAGCTATCTCTGCCTTCACCCTTATAAAAGGAGCAGCACTGTTAGCTCGAGAGGAGAGTTAGATGTTGTTATGTTTATGTAATTTCCTTTAAGATCAAAACTTTGATCATCGAGTCTCATTAAGAACTACTCTATTGTAATTTCACTTTATGCATTAATACAAACTTGGTTACTATTTCATCTTTGAGTCTGGAATAACTTCAAGCGGTGTACCCCTGGAGGCTAAGGGCCCAGTCCTAGAGGCCACTTGCTCTTATACCATTATGTTTGGTTTTTGCGTGGTTTGCTTATCGACATTATTTGGTAATCTGATGTGTTTTGTAAGTTTACATCATATGCTCTGTTATGCTTAAATTATTAAGGTTTCTAAAGACAGAACTATTGTATTGACTCTGCATCGTAAGCACTGTTCTTTTAGGTGTTGATATAATACTGCTAGTCTTTACAAAATATTGTTGCTGTTCCATTACAGAGCCTTTGTGCTATGCACTTGTTCATTAAAATTACGGAATTCATCTTGGAAGTTATGTTCTTTGCGATTGTTGGATTTATGAACAATGCTGTTCTATTTTGAAATGCAGTCGTATTCTTTCTAACTGAGATTGATACTTGGATCAGATTACTATTTAAGTGTATTGTGTGTATATATGGTTTTCAAGCATTGTTCCATAATTCATCAGTAATCAGTGTTGTTCCATTTTGGTGTGTTATTCAATCTACCTTTAAGAGTGAAGGATTGTCGTTTGATTCTTGTAGATTACGATTAGTGCATTTGATCTGATAGACTAAGGTGTTACTGTTTGTTAGACTTAGTTGCTTTTCTATTTCTTAACTGTTGTTCCATTTCAGATTTGTTGTTCCATTTCAGGTTTGTTGTTCCATTTCAGATTTGATGTTCTATTTCGTAATTGCTATTCCATTTTAGGACTGCTGTTCTATTTCTTAATTGTTGTTCCATTTCTTATTTTCCATTTCATTTCTTGTTATTTGTTATCTTGGTGTAAAGAACGATCTCAGGCTGTAGTGAGCATTGACATCTATTGTTCGGCTCCCAGATCCATGATCTGTTCTCTGGTTTCCTTTTCCATCAGTTTCCAAAGGGATGGGTTATTGCTACCGAACCCTTGACTGATAAATTGCTTAGTTTTCTAAATGTGTGGTTTAATCTTTTGATGTAGTTAGCTGTAAACAAGCATCCGTTCACTCTTGTATTTTCAAACACTGTGCTACTAGCATTACTCGGGAAAATGATAGCCTCAGACTGAGACACTCTTTGAAATAACAAAATTTTCTCGGATTGACATATTAATGTGAGGTAATTAGAGGTGAAAGAGAGCCTTTTTATAGCTCCACACACACCTTTCAGTTGCAAACCCTAGGAGGGTGAGTAGAACCCCTCCCTGTGAATGTGCAAGACATTAAGTTCTATTTCACCTAGTAGCCCCAAGGTTGCTAGCCCCATCTTGTACCATAGCTTCATTTTGTTTTCCTAGTTAGTTGTCATTTTGTTTTCAGTATAGTTTGTTGTTTCATTTCCTTTCAGAATAGATTTTGGAATGCCAGGTAGATGTTAGAACAACCCTTTACGTTGGCTTCTGCGGATGCTCTACCGAACTGTTTGCTGACCGAAACTTAAGCCGTGGCCAAAATTTAGTGTGCCATATTAGCGATAGTGGGGAAGTCAATGGTACACATAGCCTCCATTCCTACTCGCGCGAGTCTCTCCTAGCTGCTTACATGGCCGATAACTTTTGAATTGTTCTAGCTCACCTGTGGTGCTAGGAATGAATTGGAAACTAAAGAAACCTTTTGAGCATACATATATTTGAGGAAAATAATAAGGTCTTTGGAAAACCATAAACAACCTTTCTACAAGTCAAATATATCAAGGTCCCTCGTCCTCCTAAGCTTTAATCCACCATAAAATAAGTGCACATAAGTACAAGTAAATAAGTGCCAATGAGCACATCCATCCATTTTCTAATAAGGGCTAAACAACTGAGAAAGGCTTCTGATGCAAAGACATCAGGCAATGACTCCACTAGGGTACTGACCAGGCTCACTGGTAGTGGATCAACATTCACGATTTCTAGGTAGTGACTCTACCAGGGTACTATTCAGGCTTGCTGGAAGTGGAGCAACACCAGAGTACCATGACCACTATACTGAAAAAACTTCATGCTCATATTATAATTTCAGGATCCCTTTTCCTTCCCAAGATAGTGGGAGATAGCACCCTACCTTGTGTGATAAAGGTCGGTTTTTTCAGGATTGGACAACCAACCGATTTGAAGGAGAGGCCGAAGTACCATCAGCAGGACTTGTGGTTTCATAAAGAAACACTTATTAAGTCCCCTTAAGCTAGGCCATAAGGTGATAGATATCCTGGAGTTCTCCGAGTGAATCGCCAATTGTTGTAGTTGCTACAACAACCCCTCCAAAAATTTGGAAACACTTAAAAGTTTCAAAGCCCTTGTATTGTGTGGAACCTCCTATGCCATTGAGATCATCTCAATGGGTTCAACAATCCTGAGGAACCCCACAATAGTCTAAGTTTTCCATCTAGGTATAGTTAGGTCACTACATTCTTTCCGAAGATAGTCATTTGCAGATCCATAGTGCGACTAAGTGTAAAACTTGCGACCGTTGCGATTGTTGTGACCCATGCAACTCACCAGTCACATAGGTCACAAGGTCGCATCTATCTCCCTTGACCATCAATGCGACCATGTGACCCTTGCAACCTTGTGACTCCCTAGTCACAAGGTCGCATAGGTCGCAAGGTCACACATACCTCACTCGCCTATGAATGTGACCATGTGACCTTTGTGGCCTTGTGACTACCTGTTCACAAGGTCACATAGGTTGCAAGGTTGCACATACTTCACTCGCCCATGAATGCGACCATGCGACCATTTCGACCTCGTGACTACCTAGTCACAAGGTTGCATAGGTCGCAAGGTCGTAAGTTAGACCCATGTGACCTCATACATGCGACCAAAGCTATAAAAGTGGAGTTCACCCCATTTCATTGTAAAGGCTCCTTTGGTCACACAGAGGATGAGGAAGGTCTGCAACTTGCGTGCTTGTGCTGTTTGCTCCAGGTAAGTGACTCTTTGCCTTCCTAACAATCATGATTTTTTCCCAAGTGCCATTTTTTGCATCCCTGACCTTCTGCATCCCATTCCTAAGGGGTTTATCCCATTTACTTAGTTTTTCACCTCAATCCCAAAAGAACAATTTCCTTGACCCCGTCCACTCTTCCTTGACCAAACCTTGGCCATTCTTTCATCACATCCTTCCCGGTTTTCACCAGTAAGCCTTAATCACCTTGCCTAGAAGAATCCCAGGCTGCCCAAAAACCTCAAATTATTTGCCTTGGTCTTCTTAAAGCGTAGGTCAAATGGCTTGAGACCGTGATACCTATTTTTCCATGACCTTGTGACCTTGCAACCACTATCAATGCGCGACCTTGCGACCCGTATCAACATGCGACCTTGTGACTTGCGACCTTGTGACCTCCATCAACCTGCGACCCTGCAACCTGTGACTTTGTGACCCTATCAACCTGCGACCTATACAATAAGCTGCTTAGCCCCAATACTGCCTTTGCGACCTTATGACATGCCTCCCCTGCAACTAGCCTATCACCTACTAAAAGCCCTTTTATTTAACAATTTTTCTTGATTTTCCATGTCATTTCTCTCATCGTGGGATTGTATTTTTGACATGCCCATGATGTGGACCTCCAGTGGATATCCATCTCCTCCTTCGAAGATGAAATGGCTTCCCCAAACACTAAGGCTACTCATAGAGGCTAGGGAAGTGGGTCATGGGAGTCCTACCAAGACGAGGAGTCAGCCATCTTCGGGGACACAACTTGCAACATCAATAAAACCACGAAGCTCTCCTAGTACAACATCTACGAATACTTTTCGAAGCCAAACATTCTAGAAACCCAGGAGGATTTCCCAGTGTACATAAATGTCAAGAAGTGAAAGTTACATAAGGTAGCAGTGCACCCCACAGTCTTCCCATGCACAGAAACTATTGAATGGATCTTGAAAAATGTAGTTACAGATTCATGGACAATCAAGGATCATGTCAGAGCACTCATAGCTGCAATCGCCTTTGCAAAAATCACCACCTACTACAAACTCCTAGAAAGAAAGGAGGTTTTCAATACCATGTGGCTCTCTGAGTTTTTGGCCCCAGTGAAAGACATCCTAAGGGAGTGGTGGCAAAACCTATTAATGTTCCATGTCAGAATGGATCAAGCATACAAGACAAAGGTGTTATGCAAGGTATATCAGTTAATTGTTGTGGTGATGTGCCGTTATATGGTAAGGAAGACTACAGCTTTTTTTATGGCACCTGGGTCCCCCTCATGTACGTCGTTTCCACCCATGGAACTATTTTTAATTGGGAAATAATTCTCACATCTTCCTTGAAAACAAACATGGCTACGGCCAAGTTTCCACTGCCGCAACAACCTCTATAATTATATATGGCTTCATACCTCCTAGAAATTGTCTGCTCGAGATGCTACTTTGAGCACTGGAATTGCAATTGGGATTCATCAGTAGCCAACCCCGTGCACTGTGATTACAAGGTTTTCTGGGAAACGACTTACAAAGGTATGGCAGATGTAATCTCTGAATCTTTCATCACCCCATTGTACTAGCTACTTTTTGGGGAAGAACCACCATACTTGTCAAAGAGGGATATGAAGACCATGGTTAAGGTAACATACTAGTTTCCCTTTCAAGAAGGAACATTCGTAAGAGTGTTCGGTACCCATAAGGCCCCCCATGCCCTACCCAGACTCATCACAGAAAAGACGCTCCTATGAGAGGTTTGCTACCAAATGACACAAGGTTGCTCAAGGGTATTGAACAAAGGTAAAAAGAAACCATGGCCCACCTTCCCTCTCACCATCGGAGCATATGTAGTGGAAAATTTTAAACAGGTTGAGGCAGAGGCCGAGGCATTGAAGGGGAGAAATTTTTTGAACCTCATCTACCTGACATATGATCCCGACAAAGTCATAACTGCCCACTGCAAAAAGGGAAATTTCAGCTGGTCATATTCTCATACCAAACAGGATCATGAGGATGGGATAAAAAATTGGTGTAACACTACAAGGGAATGTAGCCCAAATGAGCAGCAGGCCAGAGATGAAGGGCTCCTCGATGATTACCAGGATGATGTGAACCTTAAAGAAAGAGCTTCCACCATAAATAAAAAAAACTTGTACGAGGCACCAAAAGGCACTAGGGAATTTGAGAAGCGAAAAGGAAAAGAGGTCAAAGACATCTTGAGCAACCACTAAGAGGAGGACATTAATGCAACGCTGTAACAAAGGAACGACAACTTGGAAAGGAAAAAGCAAGATGTTAAGAGGCAAATAGGGCTAGAAATCAAACAATCTCAAGATTCTAGCAACCAAGGCTAGCTCGAGAAAAGGATATGACAGGAAGAGCGAGAAAAGGAGAAACAACAGCAAGAAGATCAACAGGAAGAAAGAAGGGCGCAGGAAGAAGTAGAAAAGACAAAACATGAGGAAGAAAGAAAGGCATAGGAAGAAGTAGAGAAGAGAAAATAGGAGGAAGAAAGAAGGGCATGGGAGGAAGTAGAGAAGAGAAAACAGGAGGAGGAGAAATGAAGATTACAGAAAGAGCTAAAAAATATGGAAGATGAGCAACAGAGGCAACAAGCACTCATAGATGAAGAGAAGAGGCGACAAGAGGAAGAACTAAGGAGGAACAAAGAAAAGGAATCCAGGGAAAAACTAGAAAAACAACTGAATGGGGTACAGGTCAAAGTGAACTTCCCCCATTGTATGTGCTTGCTACTACTCCCCTCACTAGAGAGCACCTCCCCCTGCAAGAACTGGGTTTCTCGGAGGGATAGCAAGAGGAGGTCCTAGATCTTACAAGGCTCACTTTCAACGAAGTTAACCTCAATATTGTCCAAGAAAGGAAAACATATTGCACCAGGAATCTAGCTCATCCTTTATCAATAACCATGGCCAAGGAAATTATGCCCAATATCACAAAAAACCCGCAAATGATCACCTCGGCCAGTACAACTTTCATTGCCGCTACAGAACACAATGTGGCCCTGATGAGCAAGTAGATTTCAGACCTTTAGAATAGGCTTTACACATCTGAACTAACAACCGCCATAGCGGAGTAGGAGAGAAGGAAGGTAGATGAAGAGAATGTCACACTCTGTTTAATTCACCCAAGCACAAAATAATTTCAGGCAACAATCAAAGCAGAAACTGATACCCTTGGGGAGGCCATGGCAATAGTCTACGAAGAGATGTACAAACTGCATCACATAGTAGCCCCAATCGTGACAATCCAATCCCACATAAAAGAAAGGGCCGTGATGCTAAAGGAGGCTACACATGCTCTAGATAAGGTACATGAATGGTCCATCAAATGCCCAGGAGCACCAGCAGTGGTCCTTAAGAAGGATTGGATCACCATGAAGAACGCCAGGTTCAAATCCACCTCAATATTCAATCTAAGGACAAATTGACCAAATATGTGGACAGTGTATTTGCATCCTGCAGGTATCATTTTAGCGGTTTAGAGTATATGATCCAGCTTCATGGGGTCCCCTCTATAGGAGGAGTTGGGTAGGTAAGTAGGCAGGTTGAGATCTCCAAGGAAGTACAGGTGTAGGTATAGACATATAAACGAGCAACCTGTATAGAGGACATGCCAATCACCAAAGAAAATATCAGGATTAGCTACAAACATATAAACAAGCAACCCATACAGAGGACATGCCAATCACCAAAGAAAATATCAGGCGTTATGTGGTAGAACCAGTGAGGATTTACACCAAACTGGTAACCCTGAACAACTAGGTGCATGCCAAATAGAACACCCTGATCCTGGATGCACTCAAGTGCCTACACTGACATGATGAAGATCAACTGCAGATAACTCCCATCACAACATAATAAAACCTATGGCACACCTATATGATAGAACAAGTCGGTCTGACATCTTAGAACTTGCCACTGTTAAATTAGTAAATTAGGTTGACAGCTTATTTTTTTTGATGTATCTACTTCGATAGCATGGAATTTTTTTGGATAAGAAAGGTCATGTGGAATACCAAAAGTCATCAGGTAGATGAAGAGTCATGAGGAATTTCAAGATTCAAGGGTAGGCCAACAGTCACCCTCACTCTATAAATACACCCTCATGCCTCGTTTGTAATGACCCTTTGCTAGGGACATTTTTTGGAGATATAAAAATA
>APFE030845005.1:34296-49823 GCA_000404065.3 Pinus taeda
AATTATTCCAAGGAGTGATTGTATGATTCCACTATTGGATTCCTTAAATCTTTTACATCGTAATGCCATGATTATTTTCTTCACTTAACAAATCAGATGTTTCTGACAATCCTTTGTTGTGTGGTCTCTTCATATGTTGTCTCATACTTCAAACTTTGTGTTGCCCCACATGGATGGTATTTGATTCGCTAACTCTATGCTTGTGTTGGTGAACTATTTCATTGTTTTAGTATAATCTATTTTGAATGCACGTTTATTTATGCTCATATGATGTTTGATTATTATGAATTATTTTACAATTATTAAGAACTTTATCTTGTTAAACATAAGTCTTATTTGAAGCCTACTAATAGTTGCTCTACATAAGGTTTACATTGTTTGTAGTCTGGCTATTCATGGTTTATGCATTATAAGACGTTTTCCAATTATTTCCTCATATTTTTTGAAGTTCATTCATTTGATTGAGTTCACTTCCTACCGCTGTCTGAAGCATGCTCAAAAAAATTGAATGGCAGTCGAGCCTAAATACCGGAAGGGATCCCTAATGCAAATGGTGCAAGCTCTAGTTGGGATCCTACACCAGGGAGATCCCCTTTGCTGTTGGTCGAAAATTTCAGCCCGTTAACAGATTTGGCACTAGAAGGAAAGTGATGGCAAGTACTAATCCACACCCTCACACTGAAACCTGTTATCAAGCTAGTAAGCAACCTCATCCTCCCACGCCCCCTAAAATACCATACAATACCCCTTATGGGTAAACCTTCACAAGTCCACATCAAGAAGAATCCCAACTTCCCCCTCTTGAAGATGACCCCAGAGGAGAGTAACTTCCCATGTTTAAAGAAACCAACAAACAACTTAGGGCTCCGCGCCCCATTACTCGACAGTTCACCACAGGTCTAAAATGCATTCCTGACAGTAAATCCCTGTCCAATCCATGCACCTCCACACTTCATCACACGCATCAAGGTGTCCTCATTAACTCCATATCACATTTAATCAGCCTAGCACTGGATGACTATGTGGATGGTGTTGAGAGGATATGTATTGAAGATTTGGAAAGTCATCCCAAAGATGAGGGGGGTGACCGTAGGAATACCTTCATCGGTGAAAACAACTGGTCACAATGGGGGAGACACATGGAAATGATCAATGCCTCACTGAAGAGACCCCAGTTAACAATCAACCTCTCACAGGGAACACTCAAGGGATCTTGGGGCGGGGAACTAGGGATTACCTTAGCAACCGTATAAACTTCTACAACGATCAGCATCTAATGAGAAACCTCAGGAATACTAGGAATGTGAGAAACACTAGAGATCTAGGACACCTCAGAATGCCTCAAGGGGAAGGCAGGGGACCCCCTCACACCAGCTGGGGGTCAAGCACAGATAGAAAATCGGAGTGTAATGACGGTCATCTCCTTTTCCACCCTAGAGGCGATCACGACCAACATCCATTGGCTTGGATGGCTCAATCCCCATTAAACCTTAGAAGCAGATTCCATGACATGCCCCATTATTCTGAGAAGCACCTCCCAAAGATCAACCCCGAAAAGAGGACCTCAACTAGCAACCATATTAGAAATTTCTACCTGGCATTGCAAATGATGAAGGTCTAGTATGATGATGTGGCTTGTTGTTTATTCCCTCACACCCTTGTGAATAAGGCAACCACTTGGTATTGATTGCTACTCGTCGCCTCCATATGAACTTGGGATGAGTTTTGTAAAACCTTCCTTGACAAAGACACCTTCTATGCTCCTCACTGAGCTCAACACATTGAAGTGTTGTAAGAAAGAGAAGGTGAAATATTTCAATCAACTATTCACCACCATTTTGAATAAGTTCCCCATGGATGTAGCCCTCCATGATTCCATCACGATTTATTATTACACCAAGGCCCTGCCATGGGATATTGTCATGTTCGTTAAACATGAAGAAAAACCCATCCTGGTAGAGAACTTCGCTCCTGTAGTTGAAGTCAAAAACGACTTCCTTTCTATCAGTACCCTAGACCATCAGTCATGGGAAGAGGCAAAAACCTTCGGTAAGAACAATTAGGCCTCATCAAGAAAAATCATAGACAAAGACAAAGATTCCTTGAATTTTGAGGGACTGGACAAATCCTTAAAACAATTGACTAACGAAGTGTTTGAATTAAAGAGAAGAACCAGTGATGCTTCGAGAGGAGCAAAACCCGCTAAACCCTTCCTCCAGAAAACTAATAATCTCCCCAGTAAAGTGTCACAAACATCCAGTTTGAAATTCAATGTGGAATAGATAGGAAAGGACAACTTCTGCACTTTCCATCAGGCCTCTCACTCTGAGAAGACCTGTTTACAGTGGCTCGTTAACATTATTGTCGTAGTCACCCAACTATTAGAGGATCAGGTCGCAAGAGAGGGTGAAGAAGAAATTAACGATCCTAAAGAGCAAGACTCCCCTCCCAGGGATGATGCTCCATATGTTGTTTTAATCTTCGAGGTCATCCATGGGGGAGAGGTGTTGATTGCTCAAGAGTCTATCATTGTAGATGCACCCCCCAAGCCCCTAAAAAGTTACAAACTCAAGAGTAAAGGTCCCGTATCTGACGCTATGCTAGAAGATAAGAAAAGGGTATTGTTATAAAGGATTATGCTGCCCACGAGTACCAGCCAGCCATCAACATCTTCACCCAAAGGGATGAATGATTTAAGCTCTAAAGAGTCACCAACAGGTATAAGACAAGACTCATCCACACCCAGAAGTTCAACCAAAGTGGTGACGGCTAAAATTACCTTTGTAATGCAGCACTTGGCATACGAGCCTTCGTCCATAGAGTTTGATGACAATATCATCAAAGATTTGAAGAAGACTAGTCAACATGAGCTGATTTCCAAAACCTTCACCATCTCTCCTACCCCATCAAAACCCACTGCATCAAGCGGGGCAAACTCCACAATCGATCCCCAGCTATGATCCACGTTCAAGCCATAGTGAAGGCTGCAAACACAAAGTCGAGAGGCTCGATCCCTCCTTTCCTCTTAACCTTCGAGATGTTCAATTTTAATGTTCACAACTGTCTCATCGACTCTAGTGCATTGACCAATGTTATGCCATGGTTAGTATACAAGAAGCTAAACATCCAATCAGAGAATACTGATGCCAAAATCATCCAATTCGATAGGTCTCAAGTTTCGGCTATGGGAGAATTAAACAATGTTATTATTTAGTTATCTTCTGATTCTCAAGTTCACCAGTGCATTGACATAATCGTTGTAGACATTCCAGAATCCTACAATCTTCTTCTTAGTAGAGATTGGTCCTGTAAGCTTCAAGGCTGCTTCGCCACAGATTGGTCTGACTTATGGTTACCTTACTAGGGAAGGAATAACCAGATCAGAGTTAATATTGATCCTTACATGAAGCACACTGTAACCGACCTTGAGGGCTCCAATGAGCCAATCAGCTACACCCAACAAGAGTTGTGGGTGTGCCTCCTAGAGTGCCTATTCGGGTGCTATGAGCCTCATACATCAACCATTCCCTTGGATACCCAGTTGGAAATTCCCTTATAGGCCCCAAGCCATGACAGTGAAGTATGTGCCTTAAACTTGCATTCTTCAGGTCTACCCTCCCTTAGTGCTGAAACATGGACATTGTAGTATGACAGATCCAAGACTCATAACGAAGCTGGAGAAGGATGCGTCCCGCAGGACCCCAAGGATAATAGATTCTTGATCTCTTGTAGCTTAGATTTCCAATGCACCAACAACACTGTAGAATATGAGGCATTGTTCTTAGCCTCATAAAGGCCTTTGACCTAAAAGGAGACTATCTGAAGGTAATCGGGGATTCTAAAATTATAACAAGACATGTACGCAATATGATTCACTGCTTGTCCCCTCGCCTCAAAGATTACCAACAAGAGGTATGGCATGTGATAAATCCATTTAAATCTTTCAATATCATTTCCATTCCTAGATTTAATAATGTTGTTGCTAACACTTTAGCTAATGCTACAACTAGATTCACACCCCTTAGGGACGAGTTTTCTATTGAAATTATGTATAAATCGGGAGTGCCTAATAACATAAATAACTTGCATGTTTTCAATGATGACCAACAGATTCTAGAGTTCATGACAAATGAAGAAGTGTTCAAATATGTAGCCATCGACGAAGAAGAACATGAGAGGTCCCTACAAGAAGAAGCAGATTCACGGAAAGGAAACCCCTTACCTAAGGTGGTCGTCACATTAGAAAACATGTCCGACCTACAAAATCATTTCTGAGGCCTGCCAAACACCAACATGCATAGTTCCACTCTTTCACATGAGCACATCAACCTTGGGACTGAATATGACCCCAAGTGTGTCAACATAGGTCTGGGATACACCCCCGAGGAAAGACAAGCATTCATCAGCCTATTCAAAAGGTATCACAATATTTTCACTTGGACCTATGATGACCTGAAAATGTAGGATAATCGAATCATTGAGCATGTCATCCCTACAAAATAAGGGGCCAAACCATTTCATCAAAATTTGAGAAGAGTGCATCCCACATTAGAGCCCCTCATCCAAAATGAACTCAGCAAATTGTTGGATGCTTGCATCTCTTCAAGGTCAGACACTCCATGTGGGTATCCAATCTAGTTATAGTATGAAATAAATCCGAAGAGATACGTCTGTGTGTCAATTTCTGGAACCTCAACCGGGCATCAGATAAAGACAACTACCCAATCCCCTCACTTTGAGAAGACCTATCTGCAGTGGCTCCATAAAATGACTATCATAGTCACCCTGCTGTTAGAGGATCAGGCCATAGGAGAGGGTGAAGAAGGAACTAGCAATCCTGAAGATCAAGACTCTCCTCCCAGCGATGATGCTCCATCTACTGTGTTAACCTTCGAGGTCATCTGTGGGGGAGAGGTGTTGACCGCTCAAAAGTCCATAGTTGGAGATGCTCCCCTCAAGCCCTTAAAAAGTTACAACCTCAAGAGTAAAGATCCCATGTCAGATGCTATGCTAGAAGATAAGAAAAGGGCATTGTTATAGAGGATTTTGCCCCCCACCAATACCAGCCATTCATCAACATCTTCACCCAATGAAACAAATGATTTAAGCTCTAAAGAGTCACCAACTGGTACAAGACGAGACTCATCAACACCCAGAAGCTCGACCAAAGGGGTGACAGCTAAAATTACCTCTGTAACATAGCACTTGGCACAAAAGCCTTTGTTGATAGAGTTGGATTACAATATCATCGAAGATTTGAAGAAGACTGGAGCTAATATCTCATTGTACAAGTTATGAAAATTTACTAGTCAGCATGAGTTGATTGCCGAAACCTTTGCCATCTCTCCTACCCCTTCAAAATGTGTTGCATCAAGCAGGGCAAACTCCACAGGCCGATCCCCAGTTGTGATCGACCTACAAGCCATAGTGAATGCCACAAACATAAACTCGAGAGGCTCAACCCCTCCTTTCCTATTAACCTTAGAGATGTTAAATTTTAATGTTCACAATTTCCTCATCGACTCTAGCACGCTGACCAATGTCATGCCCTGTATAGTATGCAAGAATCTAAACATCCAACTAGAGAAGAATAATTCCAAATAATCCAACTCGAAAGGTCTCAAGTTCCAACTGAGGGAATATTAAATAATGTTATTATTCGGTTATCTTATGATTCTGAAGTTCACCAGTGCATTGACATAATCATTGTAGACATTCCAGAAGCCTACGGTCTTCTTCTTAGAAGAGATTGGTCCTATAAGCTTCAAGGATACTTCACCGTAGACTGGTCCCACTTATGGTTACCTTACAAGGGAAGGAATAACCAGATCACGGTCAATAGTTATCCTTGCATGAAACACACCATAACTGACCTTGAGGGCTCAAACAAGTTGATCAGCTGCCTAGCAAGAGCTACAGGTTTCCTCCTAGAGTCCCTGTTCAGGTGATACCAACCTCAGACATCAACCGTTCCCCTGGACACCTAGTAGGAAATTCCCATGTAGGCCCCAAGCCATGATAGTGAAATTTTTGCCTTAAACTTGCATACTTCGGGTCTACCCTCCCTCAGTGCCGAAACATGGACATTGTATTATGATGAAACCAAGAATCATGACGAAGCTGGAGCAGGGTGCATCTTGCTAGACCCAAGGCGAATAGATTCTTGATCTCTTGTATGTTAGAGTTCCAATGCACCAACAACACTATAGAATATGAGGCATTGGTCTTTGGCCTTAGAAATGCCATTGACTTAAAAGCAGACTATCTGAAGGTAATCAAGGATTCTAAAATTATTATGAGATAGGTATGCAATACGATTCACTGCTTGTCCCCTCACCTCAAAAATTACTAGTAAGAGGTATGGTGTCTAATAAATTCGTTTAAAGATTTCAATATCATTTCCATTCCTAGATTTAATAATGTCATTGCTGACACTTTAGCTAATGCTGCAGCTAGATTCACACCCCTTAAGGACAGGTTTTATTTTGAAATTATGTATAAATCAGCAATGCCCAATAATAACTAACTTGTGCATTTTCAATGATGACAAACAGATTTTGGAGTTCATGACAAATGAGAAAGTGTTCAAAGAAGCAATTGTTGATGAAGAAGAACATGAGAGATCCCTACAAGAAGAAGTAGATTCCTGAAAAGGAAACCCCTTACCTAAGGGGGTGGTTATGTTAGAAAAATTGTTCGACCTACAGAATCATTTTCGAGGCCCACTTGTTGAGCCTTTCAATAGGTATGTTTTTACTCTTGATTACTATAATTTTCCTCTTTTGTTATCCATTTTGTGCCATGATATAATAACATATTGATAGGATGATTAAGAATGAAATAAATTGCTCTTGATACGATTTGACCGTCCAAACTAACTCTCATTGATTTTTATGTAGAAAAACAACAGATGGAACAACTGTTATTCCAAAGTCGTAACAACAAAAGATAATCAAGGGAAATGAGATGCATCGTCTACAGTCAAACCAAGGAATGACTTAAGAAGATCAGCACAAGATGAAAGAATTGTCTGAAGATAATATTTAGTTGTGAATCCCTCAGGATCTCCTGATCCTGAGGGGTTGCATTTATCTTTTTCCTTTTGACTATAAAGGGGAAAACTGAAGAGGGATCTCTCGTCTTTTTCTTCAATTGTAATTTTAATTTATAGAAGCGTGATTCTGAAGAACGATATTGTATTGTAATAACAAGTGACTTTGATGATTAATATATAGCTTGCGTTGTTGTTCATTCAGATATTCTAAAGTAGCTAAGCAGTATTCGTTGGTGGCTAGGGCTTGGTCTCTAGTGGATCTTACTATTGTTCCTTGTTTTATACATTTTCTGTTTCCTGCAAGTTTATTCTTCTTTACAACTTTGTAGTTGATTTATTTTCATCAAATCGGATTTCTGGTATTCATTTCATTAATGTGCAATCCTATTTGGTTTTATTTATTCATGTCATGGATTGAATTAGTTATCAGTTAAAGAATCATTTCTGGTTAATTAAAGAATAGAGCATTATTGATTAAATTCTTTCCTTCTATCCAACAGTTTAAGTCCAGCTGAAAGAGCTCAATTAATGCTACGCTGCTCTCAGTTGATTATCATTCGAACTGGCTAATTAAGATTGAATTATGGTTTTGTTTGAGATTGAGTCATGATGCTTACATCAATTATTTCCCTTAAAGTTACAAGCTTGAGATTTATGATTGCATTCATTTACTCTTGCATTGAATTTAATAACTTATTTTAAAGCATTACTCTCTAGAATTATAGCTTGCACATATTGTGTACACTCTTGGAATAAAAAGACTTACCCAAGTTCATAATTATTATGAGGCAATTAGGAGTTTTAAAAGACACCTTTTAGCACCCAACATTTTGGCACCATTTGTTGGGGAGAATGTTGCCATTTTACAAAGAGTGATGTATGTTTGATGTTTGTTTGTTGAGAGAGAATTGGGTATTAAAAATGGAAGGTAATAACTTGTGTAACGAACGAGTAAAATTCTTTCTCCTCCACCTGCTTTCCAACAGAATTGCGTAGGAATTTAAAGTAGAAATGAATGTTTGTATTTTTGTATGAATGACTAAGAAGAAAAGACTAGAAAAAGATATAATTCCTCCCCCCAAACCTGAAAAATCTAAGGGACCCATGACTGTTGGATGATCAACCTTTATTAACGAAATCATAAGAAAAGTTGAGTCTGAGTCATTAGTAGGACCCCGAACTGTTGCTACTAGACATCCTATTGTTTCCCTTCAGGCCACATGATCACCATCTGTAGCTAACGCTGAGATTCACAATAAGACTAAAGGGTCTGAACAAAGTTTTCGAGATATTGAAAATTCACAACCACGCCCTTCACATGAAGGGAATTATTGCAACCTCCATGAAGGAGAAGGAGAAACAGGTAATCCTAAAATTAAATCATCAGAACCTAGATCTCCTGAAGTAGTGACTGAACAGAGGACACCCAATGTTCCGGATCGAGGTAGCACTGTTAGAATCATTCCAACCTCTTCTGGACATCCTAGGAACAACCCTCCAACTCCAGAGATCCCTAAAGGATACTGGCATATTTTTGACCAAATGGCCAATAATCAGCGATAACCCCAAACCTCTACGTTACAATACCCTATTGCGGACACAGTTGTCAATGCCCCCATGAAAGCTATCCCATTACAGAATATTCCTACCTTTCATGGGCTAACCTTAGAAGACCCCGATGCATTCCTTTTCGAATTCGATGTCCTATATAGGGGTTATGATTACACCACCATCCCCCAGAAGCTGAAACTATTCCCGTCTACTTTGAAGGGAGCAACCCTGCGTTGATTTATGGGACATGTTGGAGGTACCATCAATGACTGGGAACAGATGAAAACATTCTTCCTTAAAAAATACCAAGATTATTGCCAGAATAGAGAACTAAAAGATGAAATATTTCAAATGGTAGCTAAGACTAATGAGACTCTGGAAGAATATGTGGAGTGTTTCCAATATAATCTACAAAGATCTCCTGATGAAAATTTACCTGATAATGTTCTAAAAACCACAATGATTAAAGGTATGAAAGACCAATCGGTAGAAACACTGAATATAATGGGTAAGGGCGATATTTATCCAGAAGATTATGACAATATTATAGACTTGTACATTAGGTGCTCCAGGGGCAGTACAAGGCTAAAACCAGCTGGATGTGATGCGATCACCAGAGATAGCAAAGCCTCAGGAGGAAGCATTACAAGAGTCAAAATCGACAATCTATTGCAAGATTTCAAGATTGATATCATGGGGACCCTGATGACACAATTGGATATCATGCAAGCTAAATGAAAGCCAGTCAAAGCAGAATAGAACCTTGCTATTTTCTATCCCCATTGTAGCAAGAAACATAGTCATAAATAATTCTCGCTAGATATGATACAAACATGTGCCATATGCACTAAGGAGCATGCCACGGAAAGTTTCCCATCGCTCCCATGATTAAAAGCAGTCTTTGAATGTTAAATTGTCAACTAGGGCCAAACTCCATGTGGGTCGGCTTATTTATGGTAGCTGATAAATTTATTGGATCCCTCTCGTCGAGAGGTGTAGGATTGATCCAAAGATCATCCGATTCCAATAAGTATTTATGGAGATATGAATTTATTTTGTTTATATAATTATTATCAAGCCGACCAGCTATTATGTAGGCTCTAGAAGCTCAACCAATGTGTCTATTCATCATCCTCCTATTAGTATAAATAGAAGAGGACTTGAAGTTATTTGGTAACTCACTTGAAGTGATCTCCTCTCCATGTCTTGGGTTTTTGGAGAAGGAGATACACACTAGATTACGCTGGCCTAGTATGATGCCCTAATGGAGAATGCAGTCATGAACTTATATGCTGTTCTAAGCAGCCCTAGACGCAGTAAATGGATGTGTTTATATCGCTGTACATAGAGGATCATATACGTTGTTCATAAAGGATTATATACGCTGTTGTCAAAGCGCAGTTCATAGAGTATCATCCAACGTAGTAATGGAGACACTTAGCCGCAGGTCAAGGAAGACATTTACACGCTATAAAAGAAGACTCATATCCACAGCAAATGGTGGGGACTTTATACGATGTATACGCTGGTAGGAGAGGCCTATTACACTGGATGCACAGGTCATGGATAAATATATTACAGCGTGGCAAAGACATACTACAACGCGGAATGATATATTACAGCATGGCAATATATATACACGTAGGTGACAACATATACGCTGATCATGAAAGACACCTAGCCGCAGTAACATCAAGTCTAATACGCTGGTCATTGAGATAACATACGCAGCAATATATATATATATAATATATATATATATATATATAATATATATTATATATTATAATTATATATATATATGCATATGTGCATAGGTCATGAAGCAATATATGTATGAACAATTGGGAGACCTTATGCAATTAATAGATGGAGACCTTACACAGAAGATATATACGCACAGCATACGCAGCAATATATATACGCACGTCATGAAGATACATAAATGCAGCAAATGGAGGAGACCTTATACATTGTACAACACAGTCAATGAATGGTAACACACAAACCGGCATAATCTGTTGTTCTTGAATGAATTAAGGCAGCAGCAAGGTCACTTTGGTTATCAGTCTCGTATTTCTCTGAGGTACAGTCATAACCTAACCTAGGAGGTGTGATCAGGACACTGTAAACAACAATAATGAGGTACGTTGGGTGTCATCTCAATAAATTTCAGTGTTTTTCATACCTGTAAAAGGAGACATACAGTCTCAACAGTCATTACTATATTCAGATCTAGTATCAAGATAACAAGGATCTAAAGTAGTATGATCATAATGATGTATGAGATCATGGGCAGCATGATAGATGAGATCATGGGCAACATGATGCATGGGAAGTCAGTGATCATGAGCAACATGAAGATGCATGATGCAGCATGCTGGTGCTACACGGTAAGGTGTAGCAGATGAACGAAATGGATAGGTGAAGTCGTCACCTTAGAGATTCAGTTGAAGTAGAATGTCTTCAACTGATCTCATCATTATAAGAAATGATCTATGCTCGGATCTAGATAAGTCAAAGTGTTGACTTCTGTTGTAAATGTACTCTCTCTCTCTTTCTCTGCTAAACTTTGAAGATAAAAGAAGATTTGATCAAAGGGTTTCCCCACACATTGTGGGGTTTGTCCCTGGCTCATGCCATATCATGTGTCCTCTTGCGTTGGCTTGTCTTCTGCTTTTATATTTATGTTCTATCTGCAGTTTATCGTAATGCTGATGTGATTGCTAACTGTGAAAATTTAAATAAATTGCTTTAGCAGAGAACATACCTAATCTTAACATTGAAGAAGTGGAAGAATAAGTGGAACCAGTATATCTATTGAACTAATGTCATTAATGGCAAGCACGTCAGATAGGTATGCCTACCGATCCATCTATGTTCTTTCCTCCCTCGCAATATAATTCTCAACAATATTCAAGGGCAGCATGGCAAAACCAACCACCTTTTTCTATTTCGCCACCTCAAACATTTTCTATGCCACCATGGCCCAACCAGTCAAATCCAAACAATAATTGGCCAAATCCCTCTTACCCTCCACCATTCTAACAAAACAACCCCTATTCATCTCAATGGTCCCCTTCCACCTCACAAAATCAGAACTGGCAATCAAATTGGAAAATATCCATGAACCAACCTATGGGGACAGTTCCTCTATATTAACCAACTTTACCAGCACCTTACATGTTGCAGTAGAATCCTCAATATAATATACAACCACAACTCCCATCTCAACCCAACCCAAATCCTAACAATAGACCAATCCATTCAGTACAAATCATTGAGGGTATGGACCTTGAAACTAAGTTAAGAGAGTGTAACGAACTCAAGTTAAGATCTGGACGCGTAATCACTCCGAACGAGGATAAAAATATTCAACCTGAAGAACTGCACCCAAATAAGTGTTTGACTGTAGATGGTCAAGAAACAAAACAAGGGGAAGATACAGTTAGGCAGAAAACTCCCCAATAGATCATAACTACCTCCCCCCCATTCCCAGAAAGATTGATGATACCACACCCAATTGAATATCCCGAATTTGATCTTCTGGGTGAACTCAAGAATATCTGTACAAAAATACCCCTCCTCCAGGCTATTCAATGCATTCTAATATATGAAAAAACTATTAAAGAATTGTGTATAAAGAAGTCTGTGAGGAAAACAAAAATAACCCCAATTGTCCATGTTGTCAGGACTTTGTCTAATTTATTACTAGGCAAAGAGACACCTGTAAAATATGAAGACTTGGGAAACCCCATTGTCACAGTACAGATAAATGGCCGCTCTTTTCCCAATGCTTTAGTTGATTTAGGGGTAGCCATTAACATTCTCACAACAAAAGCTTGCGAAACGCTTGGCATCACAACCTTGGAACCAACAACTACCTTGCTGGAACTTGTTGACCGCTTAGTCATTAAGCCAGAAGGAACATTGCCAGATGCGATAGTTTCTATAGACACTTGGGAATATCCGACATATTTCTTGATTATTAACCCTAGGAACTGGCTAGATGGACATCCCTTAATATTAGGAATGCTTTCGCTAGCAACTGTTGATGCTTATATTAGCTGGCGGACCAGAAGTATGACCATAACCAGAGGGAATGATGTGAAGAATCTAGATTCATACCCTCTTTCTTAGCCAAGCCTAACCATTGTAAAAACTAGGAAGAAAACTGTAACATATTTAACATAAAATATTTGGTCACCATTGACTGTGGTAGATGCCCTTGAATTTAAAAACCAAACAGAAGACGATGTCATTAATACTTTTATCAATCACTGTGCTACAATGTCTAGTTTGAAATGTCACATGATTAAAGAAGTCCTTGACAATGAAATTGAAGAAGATTCCCTAAGAGATATCAATGACCAACCAATACCAACAACCACTGTGTATAATAGCAAACCTATTGAAATCAATCCAAGGAATATCCTAAACATTAACAATAATCTGAGTGATAACCAACAACAGAAACTTATTCAAGACCTTGGGAAATATAAAGGGGATTTCACTTGGGATTAACAAGACATGAAAGGGATTGACCCTTAGCTATCCATGCACCAGATCTACACTGAAAAGGATGCAAGACCCATTCGACAACCTCAGCATAGCTTAAATCCTCACCTAAAGGATATTGTTAAAGAAGAACTTCAAAAACTATTAGATGTGAATTTTATCTATCCTATATCTGATATTAAATGGGTTTCTCCATTAGTTGTGGTCCCCAAAAAGAATGGGAAATGGAAGATATGCATCAACTACAGAGAACTCAATAAGGCAACACAAAAAGACAATTTTCCCCTTCCATTCATCAATCAGGTCCTAGATACACTGGTAGGGATGAAATTCTTCTCTGTCCTGGATGGCTTCAGTGGCTACAAGCAAATTCAAATTGCCCCTCAAGATGAGGATAAACTACTTTTACCTGCCCGTGGGGAACGTTTGCTTACAAGGTATTACCTTTTGGATTGTGCAACACACGTTCTACATTCCAAAGAGCCATACTCATTATTTTTGCAGACTTGATAAATGAAGGATTGGAAGTGTACATGGATGATTTCACACCCTATGGAGATGACTTCAAACAAGCATTACAGACATTAGAGAAAGTCCTGGAGCAATGTATTATTACTAGGCTATGCTTAAGCCACCAGAAGTGCCATATGATGATGACAGAGGGCCTGATCTTGGGTCATTTCATTTCAACAACTGGAGTTTAGGTAGACCTAGCAAAAATATAGGTAATCCTCTTATTAGCTACTCCCTGTACTGAAACAGAGGTATGTAGTTTTCTAGGATTCATTGGATATTATCGTAGATTTATAAAGAACTTCTCATAGATTGTTGCACCATTATATGCCTTAACATGAAATATTGATTTTATATGGACTAACAAATGTGACATTGCCTTTATAGAGTTAAAACAACTGCTATCAATAGCCCCAGTATTACGAGGCCCGAATTGGGATATACCACTCCAGATTTCATCAGACTCGTCAGATTCAGCCATTCGGGTAGTTCTTGGCCAAGAAGAAGACAAACAACCCTATGCTATATATTACATTAGCAAAAACCTAACTCCTACTAAGTTGAATTACACAGTAACATAGAAAGAGTTTCTACCTATTATTTATGCTATTAAAAAATTAAGACACGATATAACTGGATACCCTGTAGTTCTGTATACTGATCACTCTGTTATCAAATATTTAGCTAATAAACCCATTACAAATGGAAGAGTGACACATTGGTTACTACGTTTGTAGGAATTTGACATAACTATAAAGGATCGACCAGGGACGGAAATCCTTGTGGCATATTTCTTCTCCCTAGTGCCAAGAACAGACGATGCAATGGTAGTAGAAGACCACTTCCCGGATGAACAACTATTTGTTGTGGTCGTAAAAACACCATGGTACATAGATGTGGCAAATTACTTAGCAGTGGGAAAACTTCCCAAACATCTAACACCAACAGAAAGGAAACTAATAGTGCAACGCAGCACTCGATTCTCCTAGATCAGAGGATACCTTTTTCACATAGGGGTCCATATGCACATCCGCAGGTGTATTAGGGAAGACAAAATTTATGATATCTTAAAAACCTGCTATGATGGACCTTGCGGTGAACATTTTGTAGACCATAGAACTGGACATAAAATTTTGGAAATGGGCTTGTCACGCAGAATGAGTCGATCTTGCAGACAAGATAGACCTTCCTAGAATCTAAAGAAGACCTAATGACAAGCAAACCAACCAGACACTATCTTTCTCTAAATGTGCTTTTATAAATAATGGCAAACAAGTGTGTTTAAGGCCTACCTTATGTCCAACGCAAGTTTGAGGATGCCTTCGCTCCTTTGATCCAAATGAGTTCCTTTGTCGCAAACCTGCAAGCACAAACAAGGCAAACAATTAAATAGCACCTGAAAACCCAATATCATAAAACATATTTAACATGAAATTCAAGGAGTCCATGAAACAAATAACATGAGATACTTGTTGAGAAAATGAGTCTGATTGTATTAATTCAAAAGAAGAAGAACTTTACAACCTTTGCCTTGACGCTGTACAAGCTCCTCCCAAGGTCCAACAAGAAGTCTCCTCTACTTTGACAAGCTTCACTCACTCCCCAATGAGGCCAAAAAGGTATGTGATGTCTCCTCTTAAGCTCAAATAGGGAGTCTTGATTTCACTAGCATTTACCCTCAAAAGTTCAACTTCTAACCTCTCTAGCCACTAACCCAATGCCTCAATTTATAGGGCAATGGAGATCAGTTACTAGGTCCTCCTTCAAAGGGATAGAATCCTGCTTCAAAGGGATAGCTCCTCCTCTTATGGGATGCATGAACCACTTTGGAGCGAACAATCCACGTCAAAATTCCTTCTAGAAAACTCTAGAATTAACCCAAAGTGAGTTT
>APFE030845005.1:84002-118212 GCA_000404065.3 Pinus taeda
TTGGTACATCAACTTCCCGGGGTCGTAACTTTAGCATATGATCTCCGTTTGACCCGTACAATAGCTCATTAGAAAGATCTATTCGAGCACTATCATTGTTGGAACGGCAACAAAAGGTCCATGTTCCATGGACCCGTGTTGCCCCTGGATTCCCAAAAAATAAGGCCCCCAAAATCTAAAAGATTGAAATGGATCTTAGGAGGAGAGACCCCCAAGATCTGAAAACTTACAATGGATCTTGGGGGAAAGGCCCCCAAGATCTGAAAACTTGAAATTAACAGAAGAAAAATAGGAGAATGCCCAATAAACAAAACCACAAAGAAACCTTTTATTAAAACCCAAGCGGAAATAAACCAACTAGGGAAATGGTAGCTTATCTCTGAGAAGAGATGTGGCAGCTAAATGCCTCTGAACTGTAAAGCTACATTGTGGCAGACAATCTATCCTTTTACAAAATGTGACTTGTTACTTATAGTATTTTTCTAGTTACAATACCATGGGTCAATTCCATGGGTGAATGAATACCATGGGTGGATTTTACAATACCACGGGCAGATGCCATTTACAATACCATGGGTCAATTCCATGGGTGAATGAATACCATGGGTGGATTTTAAAATACCACGGGCGGATGCCATTTACAATACCATGGGTAAATTCCATGGGCCAATGAATAATATGGGTGGATGAGTACCATAGATAACCAATACAAGGGGCCATTTTCCATTCGGATCATTCCTCCCTCCTTAAGAAGCAATGGTCCCCATTGCATAAAGTTCCCTCGTGCCAAGCCTTTGTTGAATATGAAGATCCGAGGATAGAGATACCCTGTAATGCTTGTGACCAACTGTGATTTTGACAGTGTGTGGCCTAGCAAATGGACTTCGATGAACTGTGGGTTTGTGGATGACCCATAACCATGAAGAACGAAGATCCGAGGATAGAGATACTCTGTAATGCTTGTGACCAATTGTGATACTAACAGTGTACGACCTAGCAAATGGACTTCGATGAAGTGTGGGTTTGTGGATGACCCACAACCGTGATGTTGGTTGCTGATGAAGTAGCAGGTGCCTACATAGCCTGAGGTGGGAGGGCACGTCTCCAAATAACCCAAGCCGAATGCTGCTATGTTGAAATTGATGAATGTGAAGCAGGTGCCTACTAAAGTGGGGTGGGAGGGCACGTCTCCAATGGAAACCCACTCCGAATGCTGCTCCAGAATTAAAATGGACATAACTCGGCCAATATAACTCATAATATTTATTATAACCTATTTTTAGAAGTAGAAGGACCATTTTGCATGTTCCCATGTGATGGAAATCCTTATCTGGGCACTTTGAGATCTCAGATTCGCACTACAACAGTTCCGCCGTCACAAAAATTATGATAAAATAGCTGATTTTAAATCAGCGATATCTCCCACATTCGAACTCCGATTCGACCCATTTTTTTTTTGAAATTGGGTGATTTTTTGAGAGGAATCCAGATCTACAATTAGATTTTTTAGAGCTTGCACCAAGACGTCTATATCTGTGCCGCAAACTCGCTGCCCTGAAAAATTATCTACAACCCCACTGATTTTTAAATCAGCGATATCTCCTTCATCCGGACTCCGATTTGACCAATTTTTTTTTTGAAATCGGCTATTCTTTCACAAATAATACAGATCTGTAATCATATTTTACATATTCTAAACCAAAACATACAGATCTTATCTGCAAAGTCGCTGCCAAAAAAAAAAAATAAATAAATAATTCCTGAAGTTTGTTGAATATTGCTGCAAAATTTGAAGCTGAAATATGCATCAAACCCTCATTCCCATGGAATCATAACCTGCTCTGATACCACTGATCCGGATCTTGAGAGGAGGCCCCCAAGATCTAAAAGATTGAAATGGATCTTGGGAGGAAAGACCCCCAAGATCTGAAAATTTGCAATGGATCTTGGGGGAAAGACCCCAAGATTTGAAAATTTGAAATTACCAGAAGAAAAATATGAGAATGCCCAATAAACAAAACCACAAATAAACTTTTTTATTATAACCCAAGTGGAAATAAACTAGCTAGGGCAATGGTAGCTTATCTCTGAGAAGAGATGTGGTGGCTACATGCCTCTGAGCTGTAAAGACTACATTGTGGCGGATAATCTGTCCTTTTACAAAATGTGACTTGTTACTTATAGTATTTTTCAGTTACAATACCATGGGTCAATTCCATGGGTGAATGAATACCATGGGTGGATTTTACAATACCATGGGCGGATGCCATTTACAATACCATGGGTGAATGAATACCATGGGTGGATTTTACAGTACCACAAGCGGATGCCGTTTACAATACCATGGGTAAATTCCATGGGTCAATGAATAATATGGGTGGATGAGTACCATGGGTTGATGCCATTTTCCATTCGGATTAGAGTTACATCCGCCACCCTGAGTTGGCTACTTGAGCAGTTTTACATTCTGAGACTGAGACTGAGCCTGAGAAAAAGAGGGACTGTGAAACTGTCCGCTGACCCCAAACTAGAACCATCAAAAACTGAACCTTCCACTCCCTGCCAAGGTGAGGGAGGAGTTTACAGACCCAAACATGACCGACATAGATAGACATTACAGACGCAGACTTTAAAGTCGACATACCAAGACCGAACATAAACTGACTCCCATGACTAACTACAGCAACAACAACGACATCCAAAAACTGAACCAAGAGAATCCATACCACCCCGAACGACCATGCCGCTTGCCTAGGTGCATGGATTTGGTGGCTCCTCCACCGCTGGACTGATATATGCGCATGGTTGCTCCTCCACCACTGTGCATCCATAGGAGTCTGAGGCACTCGAGTCTGTGTATGGCGCGTCGTCCTTCGCAGGCTCGCTTGGTCCAGCTCTGTCCCCCGCCACCACACCCGTGGCTTCCAAAGGATGAGGTCGCTGACCCTGAACAGGTGAGGGTGGTCGTGCTGCTGCTGGGGCCTCTGGACGGTCAGCATGATCGCATTTTTCGATGCGCACTGAGACATAATAGACTGCATTTTCTAGCATACATGGGAACCTGAAGCGGGTTGACGGATGCCCCCCAAACGGACACACCATGGCTCTACCCTTCCTCTGCCGCTTCCGCGCGCTCGGCGAGCTCCTGGTGAGCGAATTTCCTCCGAGGATGCTGAGGAGCCTGGCGATGAGGCTCGCCCTCTGGCACCGCCTCTTGAGCCTCCCCGCCTGCAAGCTCCACGTTGCCTCTCACGCGGCATCCTGTGAACAACAAAGAACCAATTCTGCCCAGAGGTCGCGAATGTTGTGCGCCACTGAGGAGACTAAACTCGTGCAACATCTTACACACCAAATGAAAAACAAGTAATGGAACACAAGTATGAATAGCCGTGCTTACCACCCAGGTCGAGAGCCGAGCCTGTTCAGGAGCTGCGCGGAGAGAACTGCTCCCTGAGAGCCGAACCGACCAGAACCAGGAATGACCAAGGCGCCAAAGGACCAAATGTCTATCTGGGACACAAAGGAACTGAGATGCCGCGACACTCAGAGCTTCTGGAGGTCGAAGGCGCTCATAAGCAATACTGATACAGGATAGAAAGACAAACCATGCGCCAACCCACAACACAGAGCCACGAATTCTCTGCGAATCCAGGCTTAAAACCAGGGCCTCCAGAGCCGAGGGCCGAGGTCTGTGCTTGGGCTCATGTACTCGTGGTGCAGACATCCAAGAGCCGGGCACACCACTCACCAACGAGACCAGACAGAGCTTTCTGCAGACAGAGCTTCGCTCACCTACCAACTGAACCCCTCTCATCGTCGATATGAAGCAACCGACCAATATGCCACCTCTGCAACCGGTAATTCTCCCTCCACCATTAATGTTGGCCGGACAGATGGGATGCCTTCTCGAGACTTCGGCCCACTTGGCTTGAGCTGGCGGCCATCTGTCATTTAATGAGGCCGCTGCCTCATTCAATGCATTACATAACACCCGCAGCCGGGGAATTTTTATTTAAATATTAATAATACTAAAATAATCTATTTAATTCATGTTTTCTTTTTCTTTTTATTCTTTATTAGTGTTATTAATTTAATAGTTTGACTGCATAAGAGGAAGAAGATGTCATATATTAATAAGAGACAAAAGCATCTTCTCTACCTTTCTAAAGTTGTGTCGAGAAAGCTTTGGTAGAATGTGCTTGTTCGTAAAATTAAAGATACTCATTCTATCACCCTAGAAAATTGGGATAATTATCTGAAGAACTTGTATGACTCTCTGGACACCATGGGCATCATCTTAAAGGCTCCTATTAAGGATGATATTTTTTCTCAGGAAGACGTTGAGTCTAGGATTACTAAGCTCGCTAATGGGAAAACCAAAAATATTGAAGGTTACCAAGCTAAGATCTTTAAAATGGGAAAATCTATCCTCATTCCTCATCTCCACAAGCTTCTCAATTTGGTTGTAAAGGATGACTTCCCTAAGCTTTGGACGCAAAGCCTTATTGTGCCTATCTTCAAAAATGGGGACAAAAGTGTTCCCTCTAACTCTAGGACCATTATGATTAGCCACATCCTAGCCAAGCTTTATTAGCCTTTGGCTTGAGAACCAGGGTAAAAGAACTAGAGCGAAAGCTGGTTTTATGAGACATCACTTGACCATCAACCACTTTGTCACCCTTAGGATCATCATGGCAGAATGTCGCAATATTAAAACCAATCTCTTTTGTTGTTTTGTGGACTTTAGAAAATCTTTTCACACTGTCCCCTGATATAAGCTCCAGGAGAGGCTTGAAGAGATCATGGTTCCTCCTAGACTAAGGATTGTTTTGACCCGCCTCTACAAGATTGTCATTTCCAAGCTTAAGACCAACGAAGGGTGGTCTAAAGATATTAAATGTAATATCGAGGTTAAGTAAGTTTGTCCCCTTTCCCCTACCATTTTTGGTATTTACATCGATAAACTACAGGAGTGTCTGGAAACTGTGGGTTGCAAAGACACCGAGCTCGCCAATATTATCACTACTCTTCTCCTTTATGTTGATGATATTTTTCTTCTTGCAAGGAGCCACGATGACCTAGACAAGCAACTTAAGACTCTTCATGTCTATTGCTCCAAGATGGGTATGAAAATTAATACCAACAAGACTAAAGTCATGATAATTAAATCCAAAAAGATCACCCATGGTAATTTCGTCTATGATAACCATTTCCTTAAGCAGGTTTCTTCTTATAAATATTTGGGTATTGACTTTCCTCATCAGCTCAATTGGAATTATAGCATCGAGAAATGAATTATTGGAGGTTGGAAAGCTTATTATGAGCTTGAAAATAATTGCAAGTCAACTGATCATTACATTTGGAGTAAAAAAATGTTCTTATTTGAGACTCTCGTCACCCCTGTTATCTTATACGGATGTGAATTTTGGGGTGCATTATATTTAGGGAGTCATGGAGAAAGGTTGAGATGATCTAGAAGCAATTCATAACCTATAACCTCAAGATCAAGGGAAATACTCCCTATCCTATCCTCTTGATCAAAGTCGGCATGTCCCCCATTGAAAGTGCAGTCATCTTTAGTTATCTAATGTATAAGAAGTAGCTTCATAATATGGAATCCAAGAGGCTCCCAAAAATTTCTTCTAACTTTAGTCAAAACCCCCACCTGTGCCTTAAGCGCGAGTGGCATCATGATGCTTAGTATTGGCTCAACCTTTAAGGGATTAAGGAGGAGATCATCATGGGAAGCAAGGACAATATTGTAGATACTATTACCTCTAGTTGTAAGGACAAGATGTGGGATGCTAAGGAGTTGGAGGGTAAAAGGAAGCTAAGGTACTATAAGGAGGTGATCAACCCACCCTCGACAACCAGAATTATCTCTCTATGTTGACTAGCACTAAGAAGAAAATGAACATCACTAGGATTAGAACTAACTCTCATGAGTTTCAGAGTGAGACCGGACGGTGGTCTCCTCCCAAGATTCTCTGGGATGATAGAATTTGTCAGATTTGTTATACTAAGAAGGTGGAAGATGAAAAGCACTTCCTTTTAGACTGCCCGACTCTTGCCTCCATCCGTTCTCAATTCCCTATCATCAGTCACACCTCAAATCTTCTTAACATATTAATCCAAGCCAACTATAGCGATCTTGGAACACTTATTTCCCCACTCTTTGATCACAAAAACGAGATTTTGAAGAATGACAATTGGACTCTCTTTTCTTGAGGTCTGATAGACCGCATTGGTCTTAGTGGACTTTAATCATCATCATCATCATTAAAATTAATTTAATTCATTATTTACAACTATTTATCAATTATTACCAAAGAAATGTTTATTAATCATAATTCTTTACTGAAACTAGTTGTTATAATGACAAGAAAACATCTCTCTACATCTATTTATTTGAGTCCATGATCTGGTTCTTCATCTTATCCTGAAGATGAACCACAATTGATGATTGGAAGCCTTGGCAAAAATCTTCCCTTATATGATTTTCACCAAAATGTTTATTAAAATTTGAGTATTTTGATTTATTTAATTAAAAAATACTTAACGACAAACCCTACCAATTTCATTTATTTAATTTACTAATACTTAGAAATATTTTATTACATGTTTCTAACAAAGGTTCGAGATATTTTCTCACTAACGTGGAGATTCTAAATGTTTTGACATTTGAGGACGTAGAATTTCTAGACTCACCAGAATGGTATAAAATTTTTTGTTTGAATCGTTGTTCACAATCGGTTCCATTGATATAACTAGTTTAATAATAAAGTTGACTATTATTAGTCCCTACCTACGGCAAAGCAGGGACTATTAGTGATCACTATGCATTGAATTCATATTAGTTTCTGTTGACCGCATTGTTCACCAAAATTTAAGCTAAGTTTTAGGCATTCCAATTTCGCGCAACGAAATTTTAACCAAACTTTTCACTTACACCGCTTATTGTAAACCTCACTTGTTTTGAGGCACATTACGATGGACATCATTATTTTATCCAAATTTTATCGCTTTTGTTGCTCAAAGTTTTCCTTTCATGCATGTTCAAGGTGCCTGTTTTCCTTTCATGCATGTTCTTGGTGCCCTGCATGCAGCAAGTGCCAGATGTCTAATGGTTGTGCATAGGCATCCACGTTTGTCCACAAATCCTTCCTCTGCATGTGTCGTGAGCCAAGAGCATAGTAGCAAAGCAGAGAGTGAGTTTCAATTTCAAGCTAGTTTCAAGAGCAGAGCAGAGAGTGTCAGGAGCAAAGCAAGAGTGAGTTTTGAGAGAGTTTGAGGAGCAAAGCAGAGAGTGAGTTTTAGATCAAAGCAGAGAGTTTCAGTTTCAGTTTTCAAGGGGGATAGCTTCAGTTTCAGCCAAGGAAGAGAGGAGGAGTTTCAGTCAAGGAGGGGCTTTCCAAGGAGGGTGGAGGTAATTTCTTCTCGTTTACATCTAGTTTTGTGCATGTGGAGGTAATTTCTACTCGTTTACCTCTTGTTTTGTGCATAACTCATTAGCTGAGGCAAAACCCTGGTTTGTTCCTCATCTTCCTATCTATCCATTGTTGTTAATAAGGGGTTAGGTTTTAACGCATGCAGGTATAGGAGTTCTCTATTTACTGTAGCTTGAATGGGTGGCCAACCTCTTTCTCTTAAGCTATATTTCATTGCCATGTCCATCATCCATTTACGACTATCCTATCACTGTAGTGGCTATACTTCTAGCTTACTGGCTGCCAGTCACTGCCATGCCCATCGTCCACTTACGGCTATCCTGTCATTGTACTGGCTATACGGTACTGGCTATAGTGTAAGGGCTATCCTATCTGTACTGGCCTGGCTTTCATAAAGTCTGGCTATCAAGCTAGTTTGATGTAGCTTAAAACAAGTCGTCTTCTCCCTCACACTTTCCTTCATAATCGTAACCCTAAATGCCCTTTATCGTTGACGATTCGACTCCTTTTTCTTGGCTGCCTCCTAATCTGTGAGACAACTTAACATTTAGGCTCATAACATCCTTATATTCTTTAATTGTTGTGCATGACAATCTTCGCTCATGGAGAGATGGAATTGCAGGCAGGCCGTGGTTAAAGCCTGACAAATCTGGGCTAAGGTAATCTGAGTTCGATTCCACATCTTTGCAGCAATCCGAGCTTTTTGTTGTATGAAGATTTTGATAAGGAGGTTTAGGAGGTTTAGGCTCATGCCCATACCAACAAGTGAGGGCTTTATGAATGTAGGGAAGAATGCCCTCCATTTTTCTTTTTTCTTTGGGTTCCTCTTTGTATATAAGCTCTTTACACCGACTAAGCCAAACTTGATCACTGTGGGATTCGTCTTGGGCTACCCCAATCCACATAACAGTGGGTTCGCGAGGAAACCTTAGGCGCGTGGTGGGTTCCAGTATTGCAACAATAATGTTGCAACTCTTGGGGCTTCCTTCTTTACTTTTATCAACCCGGTAGTTTGCAACAAGTACTAGCTCTTACTGCATGTTGTCACTTGATCAGTTGGTGCAAGTTCGCTAGAGCTTAAGCCAACTTCTATCAGTTCTTAGAAGAAGCTTTTACTGTGATAGAAGAAAGTTAACTCTATAGAGGTATTCTACTTGTAGAAAGAGAAGGACAACTGAAAGGAAGTGCAAACCCTAACAAACACTAGCAAACCCTCGTTGTGTAAGAAAAGATATGGAAACTACTGAAATGGGTGCCATTGATTACTGAAAAGGAAAATTGCATTTATTCAAGCTACTTCTAAAGAGAAATGAGAAGAAATCATATTTTTGTACTTTTGAGTACTTTTATGCAGAATTATTATGCTTATGGTTTGACTCGTTGTGACTGTGCAGAGGTTTGGTGGCAAAGGAAGATGGAGTGGGTTTTTACAAATGGTGAGGGAGGTGTGGAGAAGTCCTAAGAAGTCCCTAATACCCATCTTGAGACTTCCATTGCGATCAGACTTTGAAAAATCACTCGCATGAACTTCTACAGGAGGTTGTAGGGGATCTACAGGAGGTTCTATAGGAGGATCTACAAGAGGAGGCCGAAAGTGGTTTTTAGAGGTTTGAAGGTGGGAAAATGATGGAAAAAGGGAAATTAAGGCTAGATGAAGGTGTTGAGGGGTCTAGGACTCTGCAATGAAGATCAGGAACGAAGGAGATGGTTGGATTTGTTCAAACGGCAAGAAAGCAACTTTATGGAAAAATGCAGAATTAGGGCAGGTTGGCGAAATATGGCGAAAGAGTGGGGAAATATTTGAAACATGAACTGGTATAGGCTATCCTATGGAGGAATGATGAGCTGGAATGTTCTACCAGTGAGCTGCACGCTTACTTCTCAAAACTGACCCAAGCAAAAACCGAAAAACATAGTTTTGTCTATTTTGACCTAAAATCTGACCTAAAACCAGAGATATGCTGAACATAATTTTATGGACAAAAAATGATGTGAGAAATCCATGAATATGAAAGGATCTAAGCATGTTAACCTAATCTAATATCAACTTCTCCAACTCGAAATATCACACTAGCAATTGCAGTGAAAGAGCAAAGACTGTGTTTTTGGTGGCAGCAGCAGTGCCTTGACCTCAAATCATGGTCCCAAGGAGGGAGGAAGGAGATCAAGACCTGATGGTAGCCCTTTCTAGATCTTTCTCTATTACTGCAACAAACTACTTAAGCAACTTGAAGTAAAAACAACTATTCTCACCATCAAAAGCAACCTAATTTAACAAAGCAAGATTAACCTAAACAACAGAAATTATCTCATGAATGAAAGAAAGAGCATATAAATACACAAAGGAGGTGTTTGGAACTTGGGTTGGGCCCTAACCCAAGAGCTTTAGCCCTCTAGGAAAGACCAGTGCTGATTCAAAACTGGATTCATCTTCATTGATAAAAAAATACTAGCAGTTACATCACAAAACGATCTTCAAGAAGAGCTCGAAAATGAGCTGAGTACGAGGCTGCACAAAAGTGAAAAAATAGACTATGAAATGGCTAACCTACTGAGGCTTGAAGCCTTCTTATTTATACAAGTGGGGACTCCCAACAGTCCCCCTAAACTTAAGGAACTTGGCTGCCTAGAACTGAACATAGCAGTAGCCCTACTTGACTTGCTCGACTGCCCTTTGGAATAATCAACATGGGCCCTTGCACTCTGAGTTGTTGATGCAGAATGTGAGGAAGGGGTCATTTAATGAAGGATACATCCTTCCTATAAGTCCTCATCCCTGTTTCCTCGAGTTTGGCTGTCATTTTGCTCCTAAATTCCTGGTATTTGTCCAAAATTGTCCAAAAAAAAATGCAATAAACACTCATTAGACCACATGGCAAAGTGACGACCCCCATTCACTCTATTGACATAAATATATTTAAAAACATACACAAAACTATTGAGAATGGTAGATTAAATGAAAATAATAGGCATAATGAGCCCATATAGTTACCCATATCTAGGGCTCATCATCAGCCCCCTGCTGAATGGGTTGCTCATCCTCTGAGCAACTAATCCAATTCTTAATATTTAATAGCTTTAATAGCTTCCCTGACATCCCAAGCCTCCGATGTGATGTCTTCTTCTCTATCATGAAAACCTGCTTTCCTATCCACTTCCTCCCATTGTTTCTGTTCTTCCTCTTGCTTAACCCCTTCCAACAGTGCTAACAGTAGTGGAAGACTAGACCTAAGACCAATCCAGTTGGCTTTCAAGTTTTGCATTGATTGTTTATATAGAGGCACTCTCATCATAGCTTCCCTCATTCTGGTTGGGGAGTGATACTCCCTGATCTTTAGGCTATGTGACAATGTATTCCGCCTTCTCATGCAAGCATGAAGGTAGTCATTGCCAAGTAATCTCTCCATATCTTCAAAATGAGCAATAGCTTGTGCTTACTTGTCAACATAATCAGGGAGAACTTGGGGGTTGGCTGCAAGGTATTCATGGGCATAAATGAGAGCCAATGGTTCTATTGTTTCTGCCCTTATCATCAGGGGCTCATTTAGTTCTTTTGCCATTATCTTTTGAATTTCCCCTGCTCTCTTTTCCTCATGGCTCATCCAGGAAGCCATAGCCATGAGCTGTAGGTCTCCCAATGCAACATTTGGATCCCATAAGTTCATGTTTGGCAGTGCCATATTGTGTAGGTAGAATTCTGATAATTTGGCTTTATCCTCGGCTGAACTATTATCACATAAATGCATAAACTGACCATAATCTTGAAATGGGATGGTGCCCCTCTGGGCCAATGTTTTAATCTGGAATTGGAGCCACTGGTACTTGAGGTACAGTGCATAGGATCTAGCTAGTTGTCTGCACTGCAAGGCCTCCATTTCCCAGCTGGCCATGCAGGCCATCTGGTCTTCCTTTTCCTGCAACTGTTTTTTCAAGATTAACACTTTAGTTGCCGCTTGAGGCTCCCTTTCTTGTTGCTATTTCATCAACGTTTCAACATCCATTTGTGGTTCTTCTTCTTGTTGCTGTTTCTGTGCTGCTTCACTGTCTACTAGGGGTCCTTCTTGTTGTTGTTGCCCTTCCAAGATTGGCAACTTGTCTTCCCCTTTAGGTTCCCATTCCTATAACTGCTTTTTCAGCAGTTCATTTTCTTCTTGTAGTTGGGCTCTTCTAATGCTCTCTGTGTGCCTTACCATGCCCAACTCCCTTCTCAACTCTCTCTACTTGTCTTCCATGTGCCCCATATCTTCAACTCCTTTAGATTTAACAATCTACATCCAGGTGTGGGTTCTGACCCTTTCTTGTTCTAGTTCAAAGAAAACAGGTACAACGAATTTTTATGGGATGATCTTCCCACTTTCTAGAAGATTGTAATAGGAGCCTAAATTAGGCTAAGGCCTTGGCTTAGGTATTTCCTTTTCTTTTCCTTCCTCTTGTGACTGTTTTGCTACCTTCTCTTCCAATTTTTCAGTTTCTTCCAGCTTGGCCAGTGTCTCCTGTAGAGAGGTTTGAGCCTCATGTAGGACTGCTTTGGAGTCCATCAATTTGATTGTTTCCTTCCAGGTGGAGGTTTTGGGACTCCCTCTCTCATAGGTGATAGAGATTTTGGAGGGAGATTCCTCCTTTTTCTTAGTAGGTGCATCCTCAATGACAATGGGTTCTTTTGATGGTGGTTGGGGCCTACCCACCTTAATCCTAGCGCTCCTCCTAGCTTTGAAATACATAGATGTTTGTATTTTTCTTTTTCCCTTTTGTTTTGTTGAGTGCTTAATGTAGCAAGCACAGCTGCTGCTTCCCTTGCCAGTGTTTCAGGGGATATTTCATCTTGTTATTTTTCTTCTTTACCCTCTGCAATTTTTCCCTGATTCTATTATTTCTACTTTTGTCTCTCCTGTCTCTGGTGGTGTCTTTTCCTTTTCTTACTCAATCTCTACCTCTTCTGTGGCTGTCTTTTTTTTAGCCTTCTTGGGCTTCTTTTTCTCAACTTCTATTCTCTTCCTTTTCTCTACTTTTGATGTTGTTTTCCTTCCTACCTTAGGTACAACTGTGGTTTTGTCCAGCTTCTCCTCTTCTTCGTGTTTTTCCTATTTTTCCTCTTCTATTTGAATATTTTGTTTCTCGTTATGAATTTCTTTTTCAAGTTCCTCTGTCTGCTCCTCATGTTCACTGCCGAATGGATTGAGTTCATCAATAAGAGTTTTGATGGTGTCTCCTTTAGACATTTTCTGGAAAATTTCCCAAGCTATGGGGATGGTGTAGGTGTGTAGAGCATCTTCTACCATCAATTTGATGAGCCCATGGTGGGCCAGCTGGTATGGAACCCCTACATTCAACTTGGTGCCACATTCTATCAAAGATTGAAGGAGGAAATATGGGAGACTGAGTTTCCTAGCTGCTGGTGGATCCATCCCATATATCAATTCATTCAATAACCTGAAGTGATACCTATAAACTATATTGAATGTCCCTTCACAAGAGATATACTTCATTATTTGGTAGCTGACTGCACTCCATGGAGGAAGAAAACTTGTCCTTCTAAGCCCATTTTTATCCTCTACAGGATGCTCATTAGGCTGAAAAAAATGTCTTCTTAGCAACCTGTCCCAATGGTTTTTCCTCCTTTCTCCAGGGGAGCCCAAGTGGAAGACCTATGATACTGCTAATAAAATATGGTGTAAGCTCTAGGGTTAGACCCCTGAAACTGATTGTAACATGTGTTTTCGAATGAGGTCTTAAGGACATTAAAAATTCTTCAGTCACCTCCTCATCATATCCATGAATTCTCTCAAAAGAAAGACATCCAGTTTTCCTTGGTGAAGAGGACCACCACCTCAGCGTGCTCATGCAAATTGTTGGAGTTCAAAGGCTCATTTCTCATAAAACCTCCTGGCATGGTGTTTAGTGGTTTCTGAAAATGCTCAGGTGAGGAAGAAGGAAATAACTTCCAACACCATAAACAGAGGGATAGCTAAGTTTTGTTTTTTTTTCTGAAACTGTAGAAGGAATTTCCCTTGTGCTTCTTCTTCACAACACCAATTTGCAATTTTTCCCTTTATTTAAGCTATTTTCAACCTGAATTTGCTTCTCAGATTTTGGGAAAAATCAATACTTTGACAAGACAACAATGTTTTTTTCATCTCACAGAGTAAACAAACTTGTAATTTCGCTTCCTTCCCAGGCTTTTCTATGGTTGCAGCCTTTTTTTAGGAGAATACGGGAAAGGAAAGAAAGAAAAAACATATTTTTGAATGTAGAGAAGAAAACGGAGAGACTATGTAGAATGCAGAAAAACATAGGCAGACTTTTGAGCTTCTCTTTTCCTTTCTTTTTCAACCCAATACTTTACTTTTAATTCACCACCTTATATAGATATATTATATGCAGAACAGGTTTCTGAGCCTACCTCATTCCAAGCCTGAATGTGACAAAAATTCCAAATTTTTCTACTGTAGAGCTACTCTCTGGCCTTCTTGTAGAAAGCCTCCAGTAAACGGTGTTCCTGCTCCTGTAGAATGCAGTAGTGCTCTTATAGAGCCTGATAGGAGGGAGGGTTTTGAGAAACTGGCAGAAAATGACTGGTTCATTGTTCTGAAGGTGGTAGATGAGTACTACAGTCGAGAACTTGTCGATGCAAATGCAAACAAAAGGTGGTGGAGGCTTAGACTGCACTGTACTTAAACTGATGGCATAATCTGTGATGATGAGGTGAGGTGGCCAGATGGGTTCGTTATCCCCATCCAGACCGTTGGTCCTACACCAGTGTCATTATGGTTCTTCATGTTTCTTGATTGCCATCACCTCCCTTATTCCCGTTATACGCCGCCACCACTACTAGTTCTGAGTTTTTTCTTCCTGAGTTGACGGGCCACACGTGCTGACTGCGTATCTAATCTATGATTTGAATTGGATGAGGCTCATTTGAACTTCACGAGGGTGGCCAGTTAGCTGGCCACTGATTTCATGTAATTGTGACCATTCCCATTGTTCATGCAGTTTCGAAATATTCACGCAATCGAGGAATAGGTTTAGCCACTTACCCACTAGTTGCTGTTGTGCTCTGCATGCTTCGGACTTTGGCACTTCATTTCCTCGTTGTTGTTGATTCTGGTTCTCTTCATGCTCAGCCTTTGGCTTATGCTAATGATTTTTTGATTAGGTTCTTCTCCTTGCATGCTTCATGCATCTCGGCTGCGCTGACCTTGTCTTTGGAGTTTGTTTTTCAAAGGGATTAGTTGCTACAGGAATCCTGCAGGATTTCCTGTAGCTGCTTCTCCTTCTGAAATTTCAAGTTGATGCTTGAACAGGGACCAAAAAGACTACTGAAGAAGGTTTTGAAAGAAACGAATAACAACTGGAAGGCATTAGGTAAGAATAAGTAAAGAATGATGTTGCTTTATTGATCATCATTTTTTTTTGTGTTTACAGAATGAAAGAAACAAAATTTTTGTATTTGTCTATGCAGGGAAAGAAAAAGTGAGTGGCAATGTGGGTGTGTAGGGATGGAATGGAGAGTTAGGCCAATTGATGGTGGAAGGGAGGTTCACAAGTCTCTTAGACAAATTTCATCCCTCGGGTTCTTCTCTGAACTTGATTTTGGGCTTTATGTAGTTTCTACAGGAGCCTCCTATAGAATACACAGAGTTTCCTATAGGATGCGAAATTTAAAAAAAAATGAGAACAAGGCTTGGGAAAGGATAAAAGCAATGGAGGGATGGATTATGAATGGTGTACGCTGCCTAGCCATGTCTTTTTCCCTTATGTGACCCTCCTACAACCTGCAATTCATTCAAGAGAAGTTAGGTTTTTTCTTTTTTATTTGTTCTCTCTTTTTTTTTTTTATGAGATAGCTAGGGCACCTCCAAGAGGTTTTCACCCAAATATCTATTATTCCTTTTTCTGCTTTTCTCTCTCTCTCTCTCTCTTTTCGTTGTTGTTTGCTCAGGGTGTGGGTGGAGTGGAGACAGGGACCTGATCCACTACCAACATTGTTTTACCCATATTCTTAATGAATTCCTGCTTGGAAAGGGGCCTCATGTAGATCTTCAACCTATGCCCATTGACAAGCATGGGGATGGCTTATTCATCAATGGTTTGGATCAGGACTGAACCATTTTCATTGTATTGTTCCACTGTGTATGGGCCCAGCCATCTTGTCCTTAGTTTTCCCTTGAAATCTTTATATCTCGAATCATATAGCAGTGCCTAATCTCCTTACTGGAATTGTTTTTCTTTGAGGTGTCTGTCATGCCATATTTTTCTTTGAAGTTGGACTACCTTTGAGTGGAGTAGGGCCTGCATTATCTATTTATCCAATCCACTTAGCTGAAGCAATATTTCCTTTTGTGCATGGCTAAGATCTAGGTCCAGCTGAGCTACCATCCTTAATGTGTTATATTCAAATTCTATTGACAACAAAGCCCTCTTCCCACAAACCAGCTCATAGGGTGTAAACTCTGTGGTGGTTTTCCAGGTGGTGTTATAGGCCCAGGTGGCCTCAACCAGTCAATCTGCCCAATCTTTTCTGCTGCAGCTCACTACCTTAGTCAAAATTCCTTACAAAGCTCTGTTAGTGACTTCCACCTGCCCATTTTCTTGCGGATGATAAGGGGTGGAAGTTATGTGCTTAATCTTGTGATGTGTGAGCAGGTCTTCAACCAAATTGGAGGTAAACTGACTTCCTTGATCTGTGACTAACTCTCTTGGATAGCCAAACTTGTAGAAGATATTTTCCCTCAAAAACTCAGCTACTTTTTCTTTTGTTGTTGCCTTGATTTCCTTGGTTTCTGCCCATGTTGTCAGATAATCAGTACACACAATGATGTAAGATTTCTGTTTTGATGGAGGGTTGATTGGACGCACAAAGTCCATGCCTGACTTCTCAAATGGTTCGAAAGTTACTTGAGGTTGTAGGGGCATATCATCCCTTGGAGTAGGTTTCCCCATCCTTTGACATCGCTCACATTGGCGGATATATCTCTCGACATCTTCATGAAGAGTGGGCCAATAGTAACCTGGTTACAGAATTTTGAAGGTAGTCCTTTTTGCTGCAAAGTGGCCCCCACAAGGCCCATCATGACAGGTTAGAAGGATGTCAAAAACTTCCTCCTCCCTGACACATCGCCTCAAGATTTGATCTGGGCCAAGTTTAGAAAGATTGCCCCCAATCCAGGTGAATGGGGCACTTTTCCTCATGATCTTGCTCTTCTCTTTTGAGGACAGGTGTGGCGGAAACTATGCTGAAACCAAATAATTTGCTATATCAACAAATCATGGAGAGAGTACTAAAATAGGAAATAGGTGTTCATCTGGCATTTGATTATCCATCATTCCTTCTTCACTTGCAGGCAGATCTAGTCTAGACAAAAAATCAACAACAACATTTTCCTTACTTGGCTTATCAACAATGGTCAAATCAAATTGCTACAATAAAAGTAACCATCTAATGATACGAGCATTTACATCTGGTTTATTCATCAAATACCTAATTGCAGCATGATCAGTGTGTATGAATGTTTGATAGCCAGTGACGTAGTGTCTGAACTTGTTTAGGGAATATACTACAGCTAGGAGCTCCTTTTCGGTTACGGTGTAGTTTAATTATGCCTTGGATAGGTTTTTATTGACAAAGTATATGGCATAAGGAAAATTCTCCTCAACCTACCCTAAGGTTGCTCCTATCACTTTGTTCGAGGCATCTGTGTGAATGTGGAAAGGTAGGGCCTAGTTTGGACCTCTCAAAATTGGGGCAGTTACCAGCTTATCTTTCAAGGCATCCAGAGCCTCTTGACAGTTGTCAGTCCACATGAACTCAACATGTTTCCCTAAAATACCAAACAATGGAGAGGCTAGCTTACTAAAATCTTTAATGAATCTTCTATAATACCCTGCTAAGCCTAGAAACTCCGAACATCTCTTACCTTTTGAGGAGGTGGCACCCTTTGAATGATAGCAATCTGGTTGGGATCCACCTGTAATCCTTGCTGAGAAATGGTATGACCTAGCATGGTCCCTTCAGTCATCAGGAACTCACATTTTTCAGGACTGAGGGACAGGTTCATTTCAATACACTTGGTTAAAAAATTTCCCAGGTTAGTCAAAGCTTCCTGGAAGTTAGAACCATAAGGGGTAAAGTCATCCATATAGATTTCCACTGAATCATGCACTAGTTCCGCAAATATGCTCAGTATTGCTTTGTGGAAAGTGGCAGGGGCATTGCACAACCCAAAAGGAAGGACCCGATAGGAAAAATTACCCCAAGGACAAGTGAAAGTGGTCTTATCTTGGTATTTCGAGCTGATTTGGATCTGGTTGTACCTGCTAAACCCATCTAGGATGGAGAAGAACTTCTTCCCTGCCAAGCCATCTAACACTTGATCTATGAAAGGCAAAGGGAAATGGTCCTTCTTGGTGGCCTTGTTTAGTTCCCGATAATCTACACAGATTCTCCACTTCCCATTTTTCTTTGGCACGAGCACCAAAGGAGAAACCCATTCATTGTCAGAGATGGGATAGATGAATCCTGCATCCAGCAACTTTTGTAGTTATTCTTTGACAATTTCCTTAAGGGCTAGATTCAACCTCCTTTGAGGCTACCTGACTGGTTTACAATCTTCTTTAATGTAAATGTGATGAGTACAGAGTGAAGGGTGGACTCCCTTCATCTCCTTATAGCTCCAAGCAAAAGCATCCAAGTGACTATTCAATAAGTTACACAGTTCTTTCTCCTAAGAGGTGGATAGGGATGAGTTGATCTTCAAGTTTTTTTCTGGGCTGAATTCCACATTCTTAACTCGGAGAGAGGTTGGATCAGCTACACATAGATCAACTAAAGGATTAGCTTGAGTTTCTTCCACCAACTCTTCTAATCGAAACACACTGGGGGGTGGATTATGAATCAAGTTTTCAATAAGATCATCCTCGGTTTATGGACCCGCCATGGTAGCCCCTATTGTACACAATGGTGCGGAATAGACTTCATCCTCATCTTCCTCCACCAACCAAAGAGGTAAATCATGTTCCAACAAAGGTTGGGCAGAAGGATAGAGGACTAGCTATTTGGACATATGTCCATTCTTGATTGTCATGTTCCCAGCTCGAAAACTGATGTAGGCATCTACAGTGGCCAACCAAGGTCTTCCCAGGATGAGAGGATACCCAGTGAGCTTTTCCTTTGGTTGGAGAACTAGGAAATCAGCAGGGTACTCCCAAGAATCAATAGAGACTATTACATCTTCCACAATCCCCTCAGGGGTCATGGTGGAGCAGTCTGCTAACTGCAGTATTGTTGAGGTCTTTCTCGGGGAAACTTGAAGGTTGCGTTTGAGCATAGTGTCGCTGTTCATCAGATTAATGGTAGCCCCTAGATCAATCAAGGTATGGGGGATTATGGTGCCATTGATGTGGACATCGACTACAGGACTCCCAGGGTCTAGATATTTCAGATAGATCACCTACCCCAACATCAGGTCAAACAATTGTCCTATGACATTGATAGTTGTGGCATCTCTCTTGCACATGCCTAGGTGCCTATAGAACTTCTCCTTGATCATCTTGTTGTATATAGGCACATCCTTTATGGCTTGGAGAAGTGGTATCTTTACACATAACTGTTTCAATTCTCCCAGAAGTTCAGTTTCTTCTGAGGTCAGTTGTGTGGTTCCAGTTAGTCTATGAGGAAAGGGTGGAATGACTTTTGGTTCACTTCCCTGTTTTTCTTCCTTGTCCTCTTTAGGAGGAGGTTGGCTATCTCGGAGAACCTTCCTAGATCATAGGTTAATCTCCTGAATCTCCACAGCATAGGTCAGGCATGATGTTTCTCCATTATATACTTGCTGGGCCTATCTCTTGTCAGGGTTTAGGTTCGGTTGAGCAGGTATTTGAGGTGGTCTTGGTGGAGCAAGAGGTAATGGTTGTGGTTGAGTAGGTGGTGGAGGAAAAAGAGCGAGAGGAGAGTTATACTAGGGCCTCCACCCCTGATGAGGTGCATTCCACTAAGGATGTGGTTGAGCATAAGAGTAAAACGAGTGAACAACTGGCAGAGCCTGGTACTGAGGAGGATATGACCAAGGAGGGGGTGTGGACTAGGAAGGATGAGCAGGGGGGCCCCAAGAAGGCATGGAAGTGGCTTGATTGGGGTTGTAATAGTTCTAGGATGTCCCTTGCATTCCCTGCTAGTAAGATTTGGGTCCATGTGGCCTCCTTTTCTTCATGAAATAGAGTGTTTCAGTGGCTCCTTCAACCCCCTGATATGTAGCTTTGATTCCAGGCAAGGAAGGGCACTAGTTCGTAGGATGGTCTTCTTCACAAACTACACACACCTCTATAGAGTGCAGTGGACACTTGTTCCTAGGATGCTTTCTAGTGCACCTAGGATAGAAGATGGCCAAAGCCCTCTCGGCTTCCTCTTGTTTACCTTTGATATGCAGGGTATCCATCTACCTGGCAAGAGTCTGCTTCACCTCGCTCTTGAAATCTTCCAACTGATTCTCAAACTCATTTCTAAGGGATGAACTAGATGAGGATGTACTGGCCAAAGGTTGACTTTCCCTACCTCTCTTTCTAGCTGACCTCGAATGGTTTCTAAACACAGTCTTTATGTCATCATAAGGTAGTTGATAGATGTCTCCCCCAGCGAGCAAATGGAGGGTATCTAGAAGGTCTTTAGGGACTCCTCTGAGCAGAACCAACTTCAGAGATTCAGGGTCAAGTGTGCACTTGGCCCTTTTATAACTGAGATGAAACCTTTCTTCATAGTCTTCTAAAGGTTCATCACTTCCCATGGTCATTCGGAAGATTTCTTCCTTGGTATCCTTTGACCTACAGTAGTCCCGGTATTTGTTGTTAAAGGCTTGCTGCATCTAAGCCCAAGTTGTGATATTGTTTCCTGGTAACCCCATGAACCAGTGCAAGGTTGCATCCTTGAGGGTGGAAGGAAACAATTTCAACTTCTGCTCATCTTCGGCATAGTCATAGGTTTGACAGAGGACAGAAAATTTAGACACGAAGGTATCAGTATCTTTGGTAGTTAGTCCATGGAAGTGAGGTAAGGTCGAGGGGCTTATGTTTTTCATTTTTGTGTCCCCATTGGTCTCTCGGATAGGAAAGGCACCTTCTATTCTTTCCCCATTTCCTCTAACGTTTCTGTTTTCAGCCATGGTCTCAGGAGGAATGGTTTCTTGCTCTTTTTCTGTTATAGGATCTTTGTATATCTTTGGAGGTTCACCTATAGGTTCCTCTGGATCACTACCACCAAAGAAGAGAGAAGGGTGACTTAGTGATGTAGTGGAGGTGTTGGGTAGGAATTTTCCTGAATTGTCTCTATTCCTACGAGGCATGAAAGGAAATCCCTTTTTGGGTGATTTTTGTTTTTTTCTGCTTGTACCTGCAAAACTAAAATGGATTGAACAACAAATTGCAACTAACTGAAATAAACCTTGCGGAAATGAAAATTGTAGAATTGAAATGAAAGCAGGAAATGACTAATCTACGTTTGCTGAAATGGAAATTACACAATTGAAATGAAAGCAGGAAATGTCTAATCTACGCTTGCTGAAATGAAATTGTAGAATTGAAATGAAAGCAGGAAATGTCTAATCTACTCTTGCTGAAATTGAAATTGCAGAATTGTAATGAAAGTAGGAAATGTCTAATCTACTCTTGCTAAAATTGAAATTGCGAAATTGAAATGAAAGCAAGAAATGACTAATCTACTTTTGCAGAATTGAAATTGCAGAATGGAAATGAAACAACTAATCTAATTTTGTTGAAATAAACTACTTAGCAGAATGTTGCAGTAGAAAATAGAAGAAAAGTAGTAATCACAAAATACTCTGACACTTCCCCGGCAACGATGCCAAAAAGAGTGGTGAGCTCCAGTATTGCAGCAATAATGCTACAACTCCTGGGGCTTCCTTCTTTACTTTTATTAACCCAGTAGTTCGTAACAAACTTTGAAGCGATGGTGCTGTATGCACAAGTACTAGCTCTTACTGCAAGTTGTCACTTGATCAGTTGGCACAATTTCGCTAGGAGCTTAAGCCAGCTTCTATGAGTTCTAAGAAGAAGATTTTACTTTGATAGAAGAAAGCTAACTCTATATAGGCTATTCTACTTGCAGAAAGAGAAGGACAACTTAAAGGAAGTGCAAACCCTAACAAACCCTAGTTGTGCAAGAAAAGAGATGGAAACTACTGAAATGGGTCCCATTGATTACTAAAAAGGAAAATTGCATTTATTCAAGCTAATTCTGAAGAGAAATGAGAAGAAATCATCATTTTGTACTTTTGAGTATTTTTATGCGGACTTATTATGCTTATGGTTTGACTGGTTGTGATTGTGCAAAGGTTTGGTGGCAAAGGAAGATGGAGTGGGTTTCTGCAGATGGTGATGGAGGTGTGGAGAGGTCCTAAGAAGTCCCTAATACCCCTCCTAAGACTTCCATTTTGATTAGACTTTGAAAAATCACTCGCATGAACTTCTACAGGAGGCTGCAGGGGATCTACAGGAGGTTCTACAGGAGGATCTATAGGAGGAGACCAAAAGTGGTTTATGGAGGTTTTAAGGTGGGAAAATGATGGAAAAAGGGAAATTAAGGTTGGATGAAGGTGTTGAGGGGTCTAGGACTCTGTCAATGAAGATCAGGAATGAAGGAGATGGTTGGATTTGTTCAAAAGGCAAGAAAGCAACTTTATGAAAAAAAGCAGAAATTAGGGCAGATTGGCGAAAAATGGCGAAAGAGTGGGGAAATATTTGAAACATGAATTGGTACAGGCTATGCTATGGAGGAAAGATGAGCTGGAATATTATAGCAGTAAGCTGCATGCTTACTTCTCAAAACTGACCCAAGCAAAAACCGAAAAACAGAGTTTTGTCTATTTTGACCTAAAATCTGACCTAAAACCAGAGAAATGTTGAACAGAACTTTATGGATAGAAAATGATGCAAGAAAGCCATGAATATGAAAGGATCTAAGCATGTGAACCTAATCTAATATCAACTTCTCCAACTCGAAATATCACACTAGCAATTGCATTGGAAGAACAAAGACTGTGTTTTTGGTGGCAACAATAGTGCCTTGACCTCAAAGCATGGTCTCGAGGGAGAAAAGAGATCAAGACCTATTGGTAGCCCTTTTTGGATCTTTCTCTATTACTACAACAAACTACTTAAGCAACTTGAAGTAAAAACAACTATTCTAACCATCAAAAGCAACCTAATTTAACAAAGCAAGATTAACCTAAACAACATAAATTATCTCATGAATGCAAGAAAGAGCATATAAATACACAAAGGAGGTGTTGGGTACTTGGTTTGGGCCCTAACCCAAGAGCTTCAGCCCTCTAGGAAAGATCAGTGCTATTTCAAAACTAGATTCATCTTCATTGATAAAACAATACTAGCAGTTACATCACAAATTTGTCTTCAAAAAGAGCTCGAAAATGAGCTGAGTACAAGGCTACACAAAAGTGTGAAAATAGACTATGAAATGGCTAACCTACTGAGGCTTGAATCATTCTTATTTATACAAGTGGGGACTCCCAACAATCCCCCTAAACTTAAGGAACTTGGCTACCTAGAACTAAAGATAACAACAACCCTACTTGACTTGCTCAGTTGCCCTTTGGAATAATCAATGTGGGCCCTTGCACTCCAAGTTGTCGATGCAAAATTCAAGAAAGGGGTCATTTAATGAAGGGGACATCCCCCCTATAAGTCCTCATCCATGTTTCCTCGAGTTTGGCTATCATTTTTCTTCTAAATTCCTAGTCCTTGTCCAAAATTGTCCAAAACAATCTACAATAAACACTCATTAGACCACATGGCAAAGTGACAATCCCCATTCACTCTATTGACATAACATATTCAAAACAATACACAAAAATATTGAGAATGGTGGATTTAATGAAAATAATAGGCATAATGAGCCCATATAGTTACCCATTTCTGGGGCTCATCAGTGCGCGATCAATTGTTTTCAATACTTCTAATGGGCAGCTGTCTCCCCAGCCTTGGGTGAACCTGGCACATCGATTTCTCCATTTCACATTAATAGGGCTCGCTTAATTGATAGGGCTAGGTTGGAAGAAGCTATGCTACTATGGGGAGAAATGCTGCTAATTCTGTCTTTGAATCCCCTATCACTCTTTAGTTGACTGAACCAATCTGCGTAATGGTGGGTTTTTGATTCTCAACAAAGTAAGTGTGGGTTTCTTTTCTTCTAAGGCCGTATTCATCAAGGGCCTTTTGAATATAATATACTTCTCCAGAGTTAGTTGCATCTGAGATTTTTCTTAATGAGTCGGTTAGCTAGGAGGTAGACACATTGGACATGCAAAAGAGATAGAGGCAAAGACGTTGGGTATGCAAGAAGGACAAGAGGCAGGCGGGTGGTAATATTGTGGGCCCACAGGATTTTACATGTTTGAAATATATTTTTGCATTATACAATTTTTTTTTACATGTGTTACAAGTGTCTTCTTAAAAGCTCTGTCTTCAGCTTGATATGTTATAGTTTATCTTTACTTTTATACATTACAGTTTCAAATCAGTGAACTGCTACAACTTTTGAGGTCTAGTTTAATTTGACAACCTTTAAGGTCCATCTTTATTTGACAGGTATTTTTGGGCTTGCCTAGACAATCTTGCGGTTTAGCATTGTTTAGGATTTCTCTGCATCATCTTCGCACCGTTTTTGTAGTAATCCTTGAAATTTATATGCATTTCATCTCTGTTAGGTACTGACTTCATTAGTGATGTAATGTTTTGCATATATGCGCTACTTGAAAGTTACTGTTCCAAGGGTTTCCATTGCACAAATTTTATTAAAAGTAAAAAAAATTGAAGGCTTATAACTATGTATTTTTCTATTTGCTATATGGTTATTTTGTTTACAGTGTCAAATGTTGTGGGTGCATCTTGTTTGCTTTGTATACCACCTATGTATGGTCCAACTGCAATAGGGATGTTTCACCCAGCTTCCGTATAATGCAACAATGTTTATTATATTCAATTATATCATATTTTGGCTGACATAGAATGACTTGAGATTGACTGTCATTAGAGGTTAGTTTGGAAAATTGCATTTGTCCACATCAAACTGGCATATGTTGCATACATTTATTCAAGGAAGGATTGAAGTACTTTAAAATAACTACTAGACATAGTGATGGGGCCAACCCACGTGATCCCAACGTTCCGTCTGTTGACGTGTATTACATCGTGGCAAGGGTTATGATATGTTAATTTATTGTTTGATTATATGAACCAATCTGCGAAATCGATACTTTGGATTTGTTTTAATGAGGGGAGTACTTCCGCCTCACCTCTGCTCGACAGTTGTGTATCTCATGAACTTCACTAGGGTTGAGGGTTAATTTTGGTTCTCGACCCTTCGCGCCTATTCAATTTGGTTAGTCCTGGTTGTTGTATTCCTTTTCCGCTCTGCAAATGGGTGACCTCTGTTGTTGTCTGTGGGTTTTCTAGATGGTTCAGACCACTGGTTCGATACCCAGCTTCCCTTTCAACAATGCGTTTGGTTTATGCTCGGCCCTTCCTATTCCACCGGAATCTACTAATTATGATGGTAAGTTTCGAAACATTTCTATGTGGTTAGGGTCTCAATGGTTATTCTCGGTTCGTCTTGAGTTGTTTTCTTCGAAACTCTTGTTGGTTTTTGTATCTAAGCGATTTTATGGATGCCTGTGTATGGTTGGGGTTTGTCTCCTTGCTGTCTGCAAATGTATTCCTCTTGCAATGCTCGTGCTCTTCTGCAACGATTTTCTTGGTGTTTGCTCTGCTCCTGATGGTCTGGTGACAACATTTTCAGTTGGCGATTCTGCAAGCCATGCTGGTAAGTCTATGTTCTATGCCAGAATTATTTGTTCGCTCCTTCTTCTGTTATTTATGTCTCGACTCCTTCGTGGGCAAGTATTTCTTCTGGTTCAGTTGGAGGTCCTGGCACCGTGTGCAGGTAACCTCGACTTCGTTTCTGGTTTTGTGTTCTGGTTTCTTTATGATACTGTCTTCGTCTGTAGGTGTGCCGACCTGTTTAACTCTTCTTCTCATTACCTTGCAGGGAGGACTGTGCATGATGGCCTTCCTCAAGTCCTCGTTAGTCTGCAATTTTCGGGTATTCTTTCTCTTGTTGTTTGGTAGTTGCTTCTCTTGGGTTTCTCGGTCCCTCGAGGTCGGACTCATGTGTAGACCCTAGGTTGTTAGGTTCTGAGTCTGTCTTTTGTGGTTCTCGAATTGGTTTTCGATGCTGAGCCTTGGTGTAAAATTATATTATCGTCCACTGTAGGTTTTCTTTGCCGTGTCTGTAGCCGTAAGTCGTTTGGTTGTTTTGGACAGTATACAATGGAACTTATACAGGGATTTTTCTATATGTGTAATATATTTATCTCGCAATGTAGCTTATTTATATTAAATGATAATTGTATGAACGACAAGGACTGTGAATTATATGGCATACCTGGGGTTTGGTTGTGTGTACCTGGTTGTGTAACTTCCGCTAGTATATTATCGTTTTCTTTTATGCAACGCCTGTAGCGTGCTCTGCTTGACAACCTAGTTTGACAATTGTATCTGCACTATCACACAATTTGAACACTGTATATATGTATCCGAATGCTCAGAATATATTATTCCTTTGTTATCTCTACTTTTTGTCTAATCTCACGAAGTCGGAACCCCCCTCAATGGGTCATTCCGCTCTTTTTATAATTCTGTTTACAAAAGTAGTTGCTTATTACATAACTGCTGTTGGTTATATCATTTGTTTCTACAGCTGGCTGTTAACTGACATATTCGGTTTCTCTTTTGCAAGAATAAAAATGTTTCCTAATTTGTTACTATTCCTAATTAAAAGTAAACTATCACATTATTGTTTTTTTCTCTGCTTCTGGTAATTAACGAAAACATTACATAAGTAATAATAACAACAGTAAAAGAAAAGAAATAACCAAGGCAGTGTTACTGCCCATCCATCAAACCATGTCCTCAGTCCTCTTTGGAAACTTTGTCTGCCTTCTCTCTAACTCTACCCTGTTGACCAGATGTTCCTGCATCAGGCTCCCGGGGTAAAAGAGAACTCATGGCTCCGTTCCATGAGCTCCTCCACCGAGTAACTAGCCTTCTGAATCTGCGCTGTGTCGAGCCACGAGCTGTCCTCCATTGGACGGTCTTTCCACTTGACGAGGTAACGCAGATACTCCTTTCTGCGCGTTCTTTTGGCTACCTGGGTGCTGAGGATCCCTTCAATTTCATGGGTCTGGGCTGAAGGTAACTGTTTCTTCCAAGGACTGTTCTCTAACTGGGTGTCCTGTTCTGGCTGTACCGTACTACCATCTTCTGCCTGGGCATGATATGGGAATAGGTCTGCCACGTTGAATATAGGTGAAATGCCTATGTCTGGTGGCAGCTGAATTTCATACGCATTTGCTGAAAATTTTCGCAGAATCTTGGATGGACCGATTTTCTTGTATTTTAACTTGTTGTAGGTTCCCTTAGGAAATCGTTCCCGGCGCAGATGCGCAAGTACTTCATCTCCAACATCAAAATGTACCTCTCGTCGCTTTGTGTCTGCGTGCTGTTTGTATTTCTGCGTACTGTCTTGCAATCTTAATTTAACCTTTTCATGAAGTTCACTCATGGCTTCAGCAAAATCCTCCCCATCTGCACTTCTTCGTTCTAGCTGTCCCAAATCTCGTAGTTCATGTACCCCTCGAGGATGCATTCCATACAAAATTTGAAATGGGCTAAATCCGGTGCTCTGATTGGGCGAATCGTTATATGCGAATTCTGCTTGGGCAAGAGCTCGATCCCATAATCGTGAATTTTCTCCTGTCAAACTTCGTAATAAATTGCCCAAACTCCTGTTAACCACCTCTGTCTGTCCATCAGTATGCGGGTGATACGCAGAACTGAAGTTTAATTGCGTGTCCAACTTTTTCCACAGGGTGCGCCAAAAATGTCCTGTGAATTTCACATCCCTATCTGAAACAATAGTCCTAGGTAAGCCATGTAATCTAACAACTTCCGTGAAAAACAGGTGTGCCACATTCGTGGCGTCACTAGTTTTCTGGCAAGGAATGAAATGAGCCATTTTTGAGAACCTTTCTACCACCACCATCACTGAATCATATCCCCGCTGCGTTCTAGGTAATCCTAGGACAAAATCAATACTGACTGAATCCCACGGTTTACTTGGAACAGGTAGGGGTGTGTATAATCTAGTATTCTGGCTGTGTCCTTTCGCCAGTTGGCAGACTTTGCATCTGGTTACATATCTCTGTACATCCTGGTTCATTTTTGGCCAGTAATAAAAATGTCCTAGCTGCTCCAACATTTTATCGATGCCAAAATGTCCTGCTAATCCGCCACTGTGTTTCTCTCTTACTAAATTTTCCCTCATCGAACAATTCGGAATACATTGCTGTCCACCTCGAAATAATAATCCTTCCTGTAAGTTGAAATCTAGCCATGGGCTTGTATTCCTTAAGATAGGATTTTGGCATGCTTCAAAAGCTTCCTTGAAATCCGCGTCCATCTGGTACAAATCCTTCAAATACTCAAATCCCATCACCTGTATGCCACTTTCCTGTAAGAGCAAGGCTCTTCTGCTTAAAGCATCCGCCACTTTGTTGGCTTGCCCACTTATGTGTTTTAACACAAAAGTAAAGCTCTGTAAGTATTCTACCCACTTGGCATGCTTATGGTTCAATTTGTGCTGCTGCATTACATACTGTAATGCTGAATTATCAGAGAACAAGACGAACTCGTTGCCTAGTAGGTAGTGTCTCCAATGTTTTAAAGCTTGGACTACTGCATAGAACTCTTTGTCATATGACGAATACTTCTGCCGAATCTCATTTAGTTTTTCACTAAAAAATGCCACTAGTCTATCCTCCTGACTGAGCACAGCGCCAATAGCTATCCCGCTTGCATCGCAACGAACCTGAAAAGGTTTACTAAAATCCGACAGTCTCAAGATCGACCTCTCCGTTATTTTTCGCTTCAGAAGTTGGAAACTGTTTTCCGCCACCTTGGTCCAACAAAAAGGTTGGCTGGCCTTTTTGATGGTCTCTAGTATTGGTGCACAGATCTCACTGAAATTCTTAATGAATTTTCGATAAAAACTTGCTAAACTGTGAAAGCTACGTACCTCAAACAAACTCTTAGGTGACGGCCAACTTATGATTGCTGAAATATTTTCTGGGTCCATCTTTAACTCGTTCTCCGCAACTACAAATCCCATATATATGAGCTCCTTCTGCAAGAAAGTGCACTTCTTCAAATTTATCAGCAGCTTGTTCTGCTGCAGCTTCTCGAATACCCTTCGAATATGCTGAAGGTGCTCTCTTTTCGTCCTGCTGAAAATTAGAATATCGTCCAGATAGACTATCACAATTTTTCCAATAAATTCCTTTAACATTTCATTCATCAGTCTCATAAAATTACTCGGAGCGTTACTCAACCCAAATGGCATGACCAGCCATTCGTACAGTCCTTCGTTGGCCTTGAAGGCTGTTTTCCATTCGTCTCCCTCTCTAATTCTGATCTGATGGTACCCACTCTTCAGATCTATTTTCATAAAATAAGCTGCCCCACTAAGACAGTCCATCATGTCGTCCATTCTAGGCAAGGGAAACCTGTATCGAATCATGATTTTGTTTATAGCCCGCGAATCGGTACACATTCGCCGTTCTCCACCTTTCTTGGGTGCTAGTACTGTTGGTACTGCATAAGGGCTCAGGCTTTCTCTAATTAGTCCCTTATCCAACAACTCCTGTACTTGTTTGCGTACTTCTTCATTGTCCTTCGGACTCATTCTGTACGATGCCTTATTTGGCAAGCTTGATCCTGGTATAAAATCAATGTGATGGCTGATACTCCTTTTGGGAGGAAATTTATCAGGCAACTCATCAGCCGCAATTTCTTGGAATTCTTCCAATAGCTCTTGTATTTCCTTAGGCAGTTCTGATTTTTCCAAGTTCAGTAACACTGGTTTCATCCTCCTCACAACTGCAAAGTTAAATTCATTTTCCTCTACCTGTTTCACAAATTGTTTTCCTCCAATTAACAGTGCCTTTGTTCCGCTTGATTCTGCTGTGTCTTCCTCTTTGATGGGTAGAAGTGTGTGTTTAACCCCATCCTTCGTAAATTTATAGCAATTGGTCTTTCCATCGTGTGTCACCTTCCGATCATACTGCCATGTTCTTCCAAGAAGTATATGGCACACGTCCATTGGCATAATATCACAGACCACTGTGTCGTGGTACTTGCCAATGTGAAACTCTACCTCGCATTGTTCATCAACTAACAGCTGGTGGCCTTTCTGTAGCCATGACACCTTGTAAGGTGTGGGGTGCTTCAGCCTTTTCAACCCCAGTTTTTCCACCATCTCAGTGGCAACCAATTTATCCGTACTCCCGCTGTCTATTATCACTTTGCAGCATTTTCCATGTGATTTACAGACTATACGGAATAGTGCTTTTCACTGTGTTGGTTCAGCCACCTCCTTGGTTGGTTTTAGCAGTACTTTAATTAAAATCAACGCTTCTCCCGTTTCCGCCGTGTCTTCCACCTCCCATGGTTGTGCTTCAGCTTCTTCAGGCTGTATCATAAATGTTCCCCTCTGACCTATCTGTTCAACTTCTATACATTCAAAGGATCGGTGCCCCCATTTATGGCACCTATAGCACTGGACACTAGTTCCTCTTCCGCGGCCATTCCCTCTTCCTCGCTGATATGACCGAACTCCTCTGGTGCTTTCTCCTTTCTCTGCTATCCCTGAAGTTTTAGAACTGCTGCCTTCTTCGTTGTTCGCAGCGGTCCTTCCTCTACCGTAGGACTGTCCCCATCCTCTGCCATTCCCTCTCCCTCTCCTGTTATTCTGTTTCCGATTGATTTTCTCTTCAGCCTTCACAGCACTCTGAAAGGATTCTTCAATATTTCGGGGAGAAAGAATACTGATTTCATCCAAGATTTCCATCCTCAAGCCATTTACGTACCTCGCTGTTTTTTCTGGAGTATCATCCGTATAACCAGCACGTAAATTTACTCGGTAAAACTCTTCTATATACTCCTTGACAGTCATACCCTTCTGTCTCAAATTCTGCACTCGATGACATAGTTCAACCTGGTAATATTTCGGCAGAAATCTGCCTTTCAATTTTTCCACCATTCTCGACCATTTTCATATTGGCAATTTGTTCATCCTTTTTCTGTCCGCTTGGACATTGTCCCACCACAAGAGGGCATGTCCCTTTAACTTAGTTGCAGCGAACTTGACTCTTTTATCTTCCCTGAATTCCTCATTTTCGAAATATTTATCTAGTTCGCTTATCCAGTCCAATAGGACATCTGCAGACAGACTTCCATCGTAATTAGAAATCTCTGTTTTGGGTTTGTTGTTCGCTAATAAAATTGAACGCAGCAGTCTCAATTCTGGAGCTTCTTCATCTGACTCGTCTGTAGTAGCTACCGCTTCCTCCTCACTGTCATCTCCAAGTTCCGGGTCTCTTCGCCTACCCGCCTCCACTGCTTCCAAACGAGCTGTAAGAACTCTAACCTGCTCTCTCAATCCTTCATCTGCTCCTCGGCGTCCACCTCTCCCACGTCCTTGTCTTGGTGCTTGCACCTCTGCCATCTTCTTCTATATATAAAAAAAACTGCTCTGATACCACTTGATGGGACCAACCCACGTGATCCCAACGTTTCGTCTGTTGACGTGTATTACACCGTGGCAAGGACTATGATATGTTAATTTATTGTTTGATTATATGAACCAATCTGCGAAATCGGTACTTTGGATTTGTTTTAATGAGGGGAGTACTTCCGCCTCACCTCCGCTCGACAGCTGTGTATCTCGGGAACTTCACTAGGGTTGAGGGTTTTTTTTGGTTCTCGAACCTTCGCGCCTATTCACTTTGGTTAGTCCTGGTTGTTGTATTCCTTTTCCGCTCTGCAAATGGGTGACCTCTATTGTTGTCTGTGGGTTTTCTGGATGGTTCAGTCCACTGGTTCGATACCCAGCTTCCCTTTCAACAGTGCTTTTGGTTTATGCTCGACCCTTCCTGTTCCATCGGCATTTGCTAATTAAGATGGTAAGTTTCGAAACATTTCTATGTGGTTAGGGTCTCAATGGCTATTCTCGGTTCGTCTTCAGTTGTTTTCTTCGAAACTCTTGTTGGTTTCTGTATCTGAGCGATTTTATGGATGCCTGTGTATGGTTGGGGTTTGTCTCCTTGTTGTCTGCAAATGTATTCCTCTTGCAATGCTTGTGCTCTTCTGCAATGATTTTCTTGGTGTTTGCTCTGCTCCTGATGGTCTGGTGACATCGTTTTCAGTTGGCGATTCCGCAAGCCATGCTGGTAAGTCTATGTTCTATGCCAAAATTATTTGTTCGCTCCTTCTTCTGTTATTTATGTCTCGGATCCTTCGTGGGCAGGTATTTCTTCTGGTTCGGTTGGAGGTCCTGGCGCCGTGTGCAGGTAACCTCGACTTCATTCTGGTTTTGTGTTCTGGTTTCTTTATGATATTGTCTTCGTCTGTAGGTGTGCCGACCTGTTTAATTCTTCTTCTCATTACCTTGTAGGGAGGACTGTGCACGGTGTCCTTCCTCAAGTCCTCGACAGTCTGCAATTTTCGGGTAGTTCTTTCTCTTGCTGTTTGGTAGTTGCTTGTCTTGGGTTTCTCGGTCCCTCGAGGTCAGACTCGTGTGCAGACCCTAGGTTGTTAGGTTCTGAGTCTGTCTTTCGTGGTTCTCGAATTGGTTTTCGATGCTGAGCCTTGGTGTAAAATTATATTATCGTCCACTGTAGGTTTTCTTTGCCGTGTCTGTAGCCCTGAGTCGTTTGGTTGTTTTGGATAGTATACAATGGAACTTATACAGGGATTTTTCTATATGTGTAATATATTTATCTGGCAATGTAGATTATTTATATGAAATGATAATTGTATGAACGACAAGGACTGTGCATTATATGGCATACCTGGGGTTTGGTTGTGTGTACCTGGTTGTGTAACTTCCGCCAGTATATTATCGTTTTCTTTTATGCAACACCTGTAGCATGCTCTGCTTGACAACCTAGTTTGACAATTGTATCTGCACTATCACACAATTTGAACACAGTATATATGTATCTGAATGCTCAGAATATCTTATTCCTATGTTATCTCTGCTTTTTGTCTAATCTCACGAAGTCGGAACCCCCCTCAATGGGTCATTCCGCTCTTTTTATAATTCTGTTTACAAAATTAGTTGCTTATTACATAACTGTTGTTGGTTATATCATTTGTTTCTACAACTGGCCGTTAACTGACATATTCAGTTTCTCTTTTGCAAGAATAAAAATGTTTCCTAATCTGTTACTGTTCCTAATTAAAAGTAAACTATCACATTATTGTTTTTTTCTCTGCTTCTGGTAATTAAAGAAAACATTACATAAGTAATAATAACAACAGTAAAAGAAAATAAATAACCAAGGCAGCATTACTGCCCATCCATCAAACCATGTCCTCAGTCCTCTTTGGAAACTTTGTCTGCCTTCTCTCTGACTCTACCCTGTTGACCAGATGCTCCTGCATCATTTATGGAAGGTAAGACTTCTACTAGTGCCAATTTTAATTGATAATGAAAGTGAAGAAAAACTATATGTAAATAAGTTAGGTGTATATAATTCTAGAAATTTGGTTAAGAATCCTCTATTTTATGTTTCAATCAAGATTAGGGACAAAAATGTTCATTGTTGTTTGATTGATGGTGGATTCGATCCTAATGTAATGTCAAGGATCATAATGGAAAAATTAGGTCCTTCTTGCACCAATGAGAATTCAAAAAGCATGTTAGCAAATAATAATCAATAAGAAGCTACCATTGATGAGATTAAACATGCAACCTTAGTATTATGTACACATCCCAAAATCAAGACCACCTATTATATACAATTCATAGATATGCTAATAAGTAATTATTTTATTATTTTAGGAAGAAATTTACAAACTCTTTTTGGTAGGCACACAACAATGGATGAAACCTACTTGTCTCTTTTGAAGGCTGGACAAAACATTATTATACACCATGAAGGACAAATTTCATCATATATTGAAAGTGTCCCACAACCACATGTAAACTATTTAGAAGAAGAACTAGGCATATATTCTATAATTTGGAAGAAGAAGATAGTTTCATCACACATCCTGTTAATCCTAAGGATGGTATTTAGCATATGTACTTTGATGGCACATGCTAAAAAAGAAGGAAATAGAGCAAGTATTGTAATTTCTTATCATTTGGGAAAACTATGATTTTTCTTATAGGATTGAGTTTGAATGTACAAATAATGTGACAAAGTTTGAAGCCTTAATGTTGGAAATTCGCTTTAACTTAGGGTGTTATCATCTTCCTTTTTTTGGAGATTCATAGTTTATTGTTAATTTGGTTAAAATAATTTACACCCTGTCAAATAATTTTTTAAAAAGATATATGCAAGCAATTTTGGAGTTAACATCTAATCTATTATCTTTCAACATTACTGATATTTGAATAGATTAAATTCAATTGCAGATAGGTTAGTTGTCTTTACAGTTATTCCTATGCAGAAGGAAAGGTGGAGAAATACAAAGCCCAGTTGGTAGCAAAAGGTTATTCCCAGGTGCCAGGAATTGATTTTGGTGATATTTTTTCTCCTGTTGCCAAGGTAACTTCTATTAGATTACTTTTATCTGTTGCTATTGCTTTTGATTTTGAGGTAGAACAGATGGAT